>JAAGEH010000188.1:1569774-1645231 GCA_011751065.1 Lasiurus cinereus | reverse complement strand
TGTCACTGAATTATTTTCACTTATTCTACTTCATTATATTTTATGATATTTTGAGGAATTTGGTTAAAGGAGAGAAAAGACCAAAATTCTCCTTTAAAAATAGTTAAGATAAGCATCGTATTTGTAACAGCTTGACTTATAAAAACATATACAATGCAATTAATTTAAGTGAGGAAGAGATTATACCTGAAGCTTCAATCCTAATGAAAAGCAATTTAAGGGAAATAGATGAATTCACTTACACTGAAAAAAAAAATCTGCTTACTCATGCCAAACCATAGGCTTTATTTAGATTGTTATTGAGAGGTCAATGGGCTCTGCCTAGAATTAATGCGCTGAATATGAGACGCAATATTATAAGATGCAATTCTGATTACACAAACCGTAATTAACATTGATGATGAATAGAAAGGGGAATTTTGGTTAGCTCTCTAATCAGGTCAATGTTAAGGCACGTGTCCAAAAAAATACGCCAGGGAGAGGGAGACAAATGCCTGAGAGAATTGTTTCAAATAGTTCATAATAATGCCTACTATTTGTGTGCTAATCAACACACAATAGGAAGGCTAACTAGTTTTAATGTATGTAAATAATAAATATGTAAAAGGGGTATGAAAACTGTGCTTGATTAACATGGAGCTAGCAAAACAGCTTGGGGGTAAAGCATAATGTTGATATAAAACGGTAAGAATGACGTATATGAAGCATTTTATTGCATCCTTCTCTTCTCTCAACACTTGGAGAGGCGCCATACTACTACTACTCTCGTTTTTCTGAAGGAGAGGGCTAAGGCACGGAGCATTCAGGTAACGGGTCGCCAGCTGGCTGGGGCAGAGACCAGATCTGAAGGATGGGCACTGGCCCTAGGCTCCCCACTTTTCTTTCGGAGAACTTAAGATGGTCCTTTCGTGGTTTTTTTTTTTTTTCTGTTCCTAAGCAACAGAGGATTCATTTCAAGCAGAGATGATTAATGCTTAATTAAGTGATGGAGAGTGGGGGAAAGTAGACTTATTTACAAGTAGCGGATGGCCAAACACAGATGAATCACACACCCCAGTGAGGGGGGGGCCTTCGATGTCACCGTGGGGCCACCGTGTTTCTGTCTGAGAAGCTGTAACAAATCAGACAGTTGTCGAGAGAGTGGAGGTCCCGGCACATGAGTCAGTGTCTCTCCTCTCATAGAGCAGCGACAAAATCGCAAGCGGGAAACCACGCGTGTGAGGTGAACCTTTGACAGAAACCTAGGCGGGGGACAGCACTTAGGGAACAGGAGCAGAGAGGAGGAGTCGCTATAAATTCATGAGGAGAGACGATGCCAGTCAAACAGAATGATTTTTCATATCATTTCATTGCATTTCACGCTATTGATAGTGAGAGAGAGGACCCCACCCCATCACAGTCACACCTCTTGAATTCCATGAATTTTTTAACTGGAGATCTCATGGTTATTTTCCTGGTCATGGCAAAAAAAAAAAAAGTATGACTCCTATTGAGAGTTTTTAAATATATTTGCATTTCATTTTTTTAATTTTTTTATATATTTTTATTAAAGTATTACATGTATACATATCTTCCCATTGCCCCCCCTCCCAGGCATACCCTAACCCCCCGAGTGTCTTGTGTTCATTGGTTATGCTTATATGCATGCATTTAATTAAACAAATCAAAGAGATGATGGTGAAGAAGGGAATTTTGTAGCGCGTCTTCACTTCTCACTGTTTTTAGAGATATCTCAGGAAGAAGATTCTCCACTTTGCTTACTCTGCCATCGGACAGTTAAAAACAAAATCAAGCCGAGACCGGTTTGGCTCAGTGGATAGAGCATCAGCCTGCGGACTGAAGGGTCCCAGGTTCGATTCCGGTCAAGGGCATGTACGTTGGTTGCGGGCACATCCCTGATGGAGGGTGTGCAGGAGGCAGCTGATCGATGTCTCTCCCTCATCGATGTTTCTAACTCTCTATCCCTCTCCCTTCCTCTCTGTAAGAAATCAATAAAATATATTAAAAAAAAAATCAAGAACCTTAGAGAAGTGTGTGGAAAGGAGACCATTAAATATCAAAGCAGCCTACCCGTGACACTTGTCTGTCCTCTTCGCTGGCGTGGGATGGAGGTTGATGCTCGCAGGGCCAATGCCACAGGGACTTGGGTGTGTGAGGGAGCCAAGCGGGCCACCAGCCAGGCCCCGGCTGACCATCGGTAACAGGGGGAGGAGGGGTTGTCGGTAGCCCCGTGTAGGTCTCATGTCAGTGGTGGGACATTTAGTGGCTGGTAGAGTAACGATAAAGATGGCAGTTGTTCTTTCCCCCAAAAAAGGATCCCTTTCTTCCACTCGGGGTGTTTTCTCCATAAATCATAGAGATCTAACGCCCCATTTTCTTCCTTCTACAGTAACAAACAGAACAACAACAAAAGCCACCATTGTTCCCTCCTGGGTCTCTGTCTTCTCAGCTATAAAGTCGAATATATTTTCTTCGTCGCTTCTTTTCTTCAAGTCCCAGGAAATGAGAATGTGGGCCAGGACCCGGTTCTCCTTTCAATATCTTCCTGCTGATCGCTACTAGCCTGGCGGACCCACTCCCTGCGGGGCCCCGGGCCAGGGAGGAGGTGGACAGTGAATTTCCCGGCTTCACTCTGCCCTGAGAGCTCCCATTAACTGTGCCTAATGAACAAAACCGTGGGATTGTTAGTCATTACCTTTTTTCTCATCTTCCTAAAAACACAGACATAGTTGGGAACCTCTCTAGAGTTTTGTTAATCAGGTGAAATTAGTTCCTTTCTTGCAGATAGTCTACATGCGATTAAAGAATGAAATGGTTAAAGAATATAGGAGATTATGTTCTTTGTGTTTCATTTCAGCTTCAGACTTTTATTCTCTTAAAATTTCAAATCAATTACTTAGATGTTGGTATATGCAATTTTTTAAATTTAAGTACAGCACTTTGTACCATATCTCTGTAATAATCACGGTTTTGTGTTTTGAAAGTTTAGATATCTTCTTTGTTTCAGTTTTTAGTTAATATAGCAATGCTTCATAGGTTGTTAAAGATACCATTAAGGCAACAGAAAGGAAGTGTATTAACTCAACACCCAGAGACCGTGTCCTACTTTTCCATATTTCAAGGTTTACAAGAACACACATACATGCGTGGCTAGGTGTGTGTGTGTGTGTGTGTGTGTGTGTGTGTGTAGTAACAGGAATACATAGCTTGATGTCATCAGTCCACACAGATTCAGGTTGATACTCATCATTGTTAAGTACCATGACTGCCCTGATTGGTATTGCTGACCAACCCAACTACCTGATAATATAGAAAAGTTCTACCCCAAATTGACTTCATCACCGAATGATTTCTTTGATTAATCCTGACGGTATTTTCTCAGAATCCTTGAGGCACAGAATGTCAGGGAAATGGGTTATAGAAACTAATTGTATCAAGTCACAGAGCTTATGCTAATCAGCTTCCCAGGAGACATCCAACAGGAATTTACTGGTTGCCTATATGAGACCTGGGCATGCTCAGTGTCTCTCAGATAACTGAAGTGAAAGATGATTTAAGACTTATTTAAATCACCTAAAGGATGCACCAGCATTTCTCTAGCAATGTCTATAGGAAGGCGGCGGGGCTGTCTTGTACTTGACCCACCTGGCTGTTTATCGGTAGCAAGTGCCACCCATTTGAAAAACTCCCATCAGGCCTGAAACCCTGGGGAAATGCTGGGCAGATCTCTCCAGCAGGTGAACTTGGTAAGGGAGCCTCAGGGTGGAGGCAGGAGCTGGTGGGAGAGTCCAAACAATCAGACCAAAGCTCAGGAGTGAATGAAACAAAAATCAGGCAAATTTTCTATATAACCGGGCTGCCCTCGACTGAGTGTTCAGGGAAGAAGTCTAGCTTTCATAGCATCCCTTCATCTATAGGAACACCAAGTTGGCATCGTTCTGGTTGGGCACTGGGTTCCCCTCCATTTAGTCTTTGAATTAATATTCATGGGCACGCGGCGGACTACAAGTCAGAATGATTGGACAGTTGTTTGGGGCCAGGCATTGTGCTAAGCACTTTGTTTACATTATCACATTATATTTTAATGCCACGCTACTGAGCATCATTAAGAATAAAGACTTTAGTTACTGATGGGTTTACAAGCCGCTATAAAACTCGGTCTCAACTACCAAGAGGCCTATAATATGCTTGGAATGGGAGAATATTGACATAAAACCACAAATAATACAAACAAGTCTCCGCAAAGCGCTGAGAGAATAGTAGTGAAGGAAACACGGGCGATGATAAGAGTTTAAAGGTACAAATACTCGCCAAGTTCCAGGAAGGATTCAAGGACCCACGTCGTGTTTGCCTGAAGTGCTACAATACACTCTCGTTTTCCCATCTGTCTCCTCTTGCCCAGATTTTCTGGAAATCCTCCTGAAGTTCTTCTCTTGACAAACAATGCTGTTCCTCTTGAGGTTTGCCACCTTTTTAAAAGCCACTCAACTGTCTTATTTCTTACACCCAGTGGAAGCGACTCAGAATATAGATGAGTTACCTCGTCCTTCTGCGCGACAAACACCTGGAGTTCACATGTCCCTCCTCACCTTGTCCTTGGTGTCCAGCTGTGGCCACCGTGATGCTTAGAGATTTGACTAGAGCACGGGCTGGAAATGTGCTCGCGTGTTTGGTCTCACCTCCGAATTCCTCTCGCAGGGAGGCGGCCCTGCCTCAGCTGGCCACACATCTGGTGATGACCTCCCCATGTGAATTCCCACATTATAACATCAGCAAATCTGGGCCCCGTTGGCATGTTGGAGCCAATTCCCACAGGGCACAGCCTATATCAGCTGGAACCCAGCTTACCTGTGGATGCAAGAGCCAGAATAAATGGGCACAGTTGCGTGCCACTGAAGTATTGATGCACAATGGCATTGCGACAAGAGCCTACTCCTAGTTTTTAAATTAGTATGAACACGCTTTTTCTTTTTCAAAAAATAGATTTTATTGATTTTTTACAGAGAGGAAGGGAGAAGGATAGAGAACTAGAAACATCGATGAGAGAGAGGCATTGATCAGCTGCCTCCTGCATGCCCCCTACTGGGGATGTGCCCGCAACCAAGGTACATGCTCTTGACCGGAATCGAATCTGGGACCTTTCAGTCTGCAGGCCGATGCTCTATCCACTGAGCCAAACTGGTTTCGGCAACACGTTTTTTCTTGATTCTATCTCTCTAAGATGTGAAATACACTCACCTAGATCATTCTCTTGAGTATTAAATAAAAACATTAAATGCCCGTTAATTATAACAGATATCTTGGTAGTCAGCTTTGACCAGTTCAAAATCAAACTTTTCCCCCCACTTTCACAAATTATTATGTTTTTCTTGCAGTTTCCCCTCCCAGTTGATATGATTCCACCTCTTGCCCAGCCAGAACCAGGGGCAACACCACTAACTCGTTCCTCCCCCATCATCGCTCCGTCCCATTGTTCACGAAGATCTTGGATTTTGTTTCCTAAACGTCTCTGTAATCTTCCTCCTCCGTCCTCTGGCTGCGGACTCTGGTTATATGTCTTCCATCCTCTTTGAATTCCGGCCCGTTCCGTGTGACGTGTGACCCTCCAAGCGTTCCTCTTGATTGCAGCTGTAATCTGAAAATCTCAACCTGATCATCTCCCAGTTTCTCCTCATATCTGTGGGGTCCCACTAAGGAGACCAAGGATGCTCAGTCTAAGGCCCCTTAGCAGGGCAAGCTCTTGGCCTGCAGGTAACCATGGCTACCTCTCTGCCTTCATCTCCACCGTTCCTCCCTTCTTGCAGTATCGGGCCCAGCCATCAAGAGCTGCACTCACTCCTTGCTTCTCTGATGTCTTGAAGCTTTTACAGATGCGCTTCCTGCAGCATGCCTCTTGGTGATGTGCCTCCGAGTGCGGGGAAATATTATTTATCAACCCAAGGTCAATCTGCCCAAGTCATCTCATCGAAATCCCTTCTCTGGGAAGATTTCTCGGGGAAAACCCTTTCTCGCTTCCCCAGCCGTCTTTCACACAGAGTCAGGTCCACGAACTTTGCATGCGTTTCCCTATCCAGCTGATAATCTGGTTATCACCTCCCTCAGTCCACGTATTGTATGACATGACCTGAGTGTTTTAACTTGGTTTTATATCATAACACCCGGAGGCTCCTATTCCTCTGGTTCCCCTGATCCCTAGAACAATGCCCGGCACCTGGTCGGTGCCATGAACGAATACAGACGGGGAAGAAAGAGGTTAGTGACATTAAGCAATAATCGTCCCATTCTTCCCTTAGTTTCTTCAAATGCTAGTTGTTCACATATCTTTCATCTTCAGCTTCTGCTTACCATCAAATTGCCAGTATTTTGGGGGCGGGTCCTGGAATGAATTCCCTTGGGTAGATTCTGCCATTCTGCTTCCTGTGAAAGGTCTAACGTTGGGGAAAGTGTTGCCTCTGATTAATGGATGTTGTGGCATTGACAGTCCAAGCGCAGAGGGGAGGAGGGTCTTAGAGTGGAGGCGGATTTGTACGTTACCTTTTCCGAGGTTGTTGTTTTTTTCTTCTCTTTGATTGGGCCTGAGCATTAAATCGACAAGAAACACCCCGACAGGAGAAAGGCATACTCGCTTATCCAATGCAGGTTTGCGTGGCTGGGGACCATTCTGGGGGTGCTAGAAGGAGCCTGCCAGGGGTTCAGTAGGCCGGGGTCACGCTAAGGCCCTCTTGACAGGCTCCCACTCTTTCTTCTCCTCTTTATATGCGTCTTCCCAGTCTGCTTCCTATATCCTGCTCATTTTTCCGGGTGCAGCTTCGTTGTGTCCATTTCATAAGTTTCCGTCTCATCTCCAAAACCAGGCGAGTCACATTTATGGGCCCCCGTCAGATTTCCCCATTGGTTTACAGCCCTCAATATACTCAGAATTATTCCGTGGTTTTCACTATTGGATTTCCAGCTTCGTGAAGGCCAAAATATGTCTTCCTTCATTTCCACGTCGCCTCAGGGCCTAGCAAATGGCCTCGAGGATCATATTGTCATTGAAAGCAGCAGTGAGTAAGAGTGTACAAGGATGTACCCCTGGCTCCGCCACCAGGCGCCTCCTGGCTAGACTGGCTGTCAACGTCTTTCCCTCGTTTCCGCCTCAGGTCCCAGGCATCCTGTGGGGCCCTCCTCACACTGAAGAGGGCCCCAGTGCAGACACTACGTGATAAGAGCACCCTGACAACAGCTCTTGCCCATTCTGAGGTTTTCTGTTTGACAAGAAACGGATGCCCGCTCAAAGCAACGGCCACTGGAACGGACAGGTCACCCGCAGTGACTGAGGGATCTGAGGCTCTGCGCCTGGAAACATCCCAAGCACGTGACAATACTCGGTCCTGACCAAGTCCATGTCCACGTGATACCTTGTCCCCAGATTAAATCGTATGCCTTTTTCTTGTTTCCCTCTTGCGCTGCCAACGGGTTTTCTAAGCGAGTAGTCACTCGGGCAGAGAGAGAGAGAGAGAGAGAGAGAGAGAGAGAGAGAGAGGGAGAGTGAGAGAGAAGCAGCTGTGCTTGGAGATCAGGGGCCCCCCACGTGCCCCCAATTGTCATCTGCTCCTGAAAAGGGAGGTGTATTCCGGGAACAGTCAGCCTGCTTTCTGCGGATGGATGGAAAGTCACACTTCCTCATTTCTCCTAGAAATGGGCCACGTTGGCCAGTGGAACAGGAGCCGAGAGGGCTTGCAGAGATGGGTGTGTTTCGGGGTTCCTTCTCTGACTCCAAATCAAACTTCTCACGCCTCGGGAGGCTTTTAATGACCCTCAGAGCCCCCTGCTGCCACTCCCTCCGCCTGGCACGCTCAGGGCTCGGGCTTCCCGGGGGTGAGAGACACATGACGTCACCGAGCATCAATGCCCTCCCGGTCTCTCGATAAAGAGGCTGCGGACATGAGGAAAATAATGGCGTCCCCGGGAAAGATCACGCCAGACCCCAGAGCTATTACTCACCACAGCCCACTTGTTCAGCCACGACCTCCACGGTGCCTGGATGGCACGGGATTCTGAGCACCCATTACGCCGAGCATAATTGCGGCCGAGGGAAGTGGAACGGTATTAATCAGGGCTGATATCGCGGTGGACTCTGACCCACGAGTATAAATCTCGTAAATGCGTAGCTTCCCCCCTCCCCCCATCACATAACGAGTTCTTCCTCCTGTCAGGGTACCAGGATAAGAGGAATGTTCAAGGCGCTTAATGAGACGCAATACATAACTGTATGGTTTTAATTTCCTAATCACGTTAATGCCCCAAATTAAGAGGATGCTTCAAGGTACCTCCATGGAAGTCTGCCCATCCCTGTGCTCTGGATTCATGTGAGAAGAGAGGAAAAGTGAAGGAAATCGGATAAAATCGAGTAGAGAAAATGTTAGAGAAGCGATGCCCAAGTGATGAAATCAGATGGAGGTGAAACAGCCTGTGAGGTGCAGTGATCAGAAGTACCGTCTCTCGGGCCACAGGAACAGGCCGCACTGGGCACGTTACCAGAGAGACGCGCTCCGGGGGCTCGCCCAGAGAAACTGGGGTCAAGGAAGTCTCCGATTCCAAGCAGCCCCAGCCTCTGACTGCTCCCCCTTTCCTGGCACCATTCATCATCTGTCCGGTGAGCTCAGCTCAGATCTCTGCCAATCCTACTCTATGAATCAACCGATTTTAGTCGCAGAAGCAGACAGACTTTCAGTAGATGCACCCTTCCACTCCCTCCTCCCCCATCACCCACAGAATAAAAAAGTTCTTTGGAGGAAATTATGTATTCAGACCACTTAATCGACACACAGAACATCAAATAAGCAGGGAAATAGTGAAACCAATTGATTGACAAGACCATGCTGTCAACTAGAAAAACAATCTTTTCAATATTTTTGGCTTTTAATGTGGTTGATCACTCCAGTAGCTCAATATATGACTCAGTTTACCCAAATTTCAGAGCCCCACATGAAACAATTTACTACATATATTGTTGAAGATAATAGAAAAGAGTAGATATCTAAAAGCCAGGTTATTGTGGTTTTCTTTGGCGATCAGGACTGAGAATTGTCAGTGTGAAATAAATTGGGTCTTACTTTTCTATTGTGTATATTCGCTCACGGAATTTGCAGTCTTCATAATATACATGCATTACCTTACAAGTTATAAGAATGGATATCTAATCATGAATAAAAACTGCAGAAGAATTATTTGAAAAAAGACAAATACTTTTAAAAAGATCTATATCCTCCTCAGAGAGTCCATTAGGAAGTCCATTTTCAGACATGACAACGTGGAAGCAAAATGGATTGTGAACAATTATTTGAAATCAGGACTATCGGGAGACCTTGACTTTTCTAATAAAAAATAATTTCAGGTGATAACTCTTACTCGTATTCGCATTCGTAATTCACTAAGCTGAATATCAGCATCACTGGCCGACTTCAATACCTTTAAAGCAGTGGTTCTCAACCTTCCTAATGCTGCAACCCTTTAATACAGTTTTTTATGTTGTGGTGATCCCCAACCATAAAATTACTTTTGTTGCTACTTCATAACTGAAATTTTGCTACTGTTAGGAATCATAATGTAAATATCTGTGTTTTCTGATGGTCTTAGGAGACCCTGTTAGCTGTTCTCGACTCACAGGTTGAGAACCGCTGCTTGTAAGGATCTAAAACTTAGTTTGTCTCTATAAGCACAATTGTCGGTTAAGTGTCACTGAGCCTCCCGAAGCGTTTGGGTCTGTCTTTCTGGGTGGATTTACATCAAAGTGGTTAGCTCTTTTCCATCTAACTCTCTTCCTCCTCATCATGTCTTTTGTCCAAGCAATGTGGCACGCTATTGTCCTGTCCAGAGTCATACTCATGAAGAGATCTAGATAGTGTAGAACGAGAAATGGTTTCTATCACAGACCAAGTAGGATACTGGATCGTTTATGGCTTATCTATGTGGTAAAAACATCCTGGGTGTTGCTCTTTCTAAAATTTCCCTTTTTCCTGTTGGACTTCGAGTCCAGGAAGTCTTTGGAAATACCTAGGATGTAACGTAGGCCGGGGGGGGTAGGGGGGGGGAGAGGTGGTATTCAGGAAGTACACTGAAAGGTCTGAGGGAAAGGGGTTTTCAAGGCTGACTCCCTCTCTGGATATCTTGTCGCAACCACCCCTGCCAGGTGCTTACTCGATGCTTCAGGATGAACAGGAGCCAGGTGACGAGATTCTCCAATGAGGGCCTTAGATGCCAGGGAAGAAATAAAGCCTTTGAGATGCAAGAAGACTTTTTCGTTGTGGTTGTTGTTACGTGGGATGGGATTGACCCACAAAAGAGGGAAGAGAAACAGAAACAAGATGCTCTTCTGAGGAACTGGGAAGCCACATCAAAAACCTCCTAAATTTCTCCCGACACCAGTGGTTCTCAACCTTCCTAAGGCCGCAACCCTTGCACACAGTTCCTCATGTGGTGGTGACTCCCAACCATGAAATTTTGCTACTGTTATGCATCGTGATATTAAATATCTGCATTTTCCGATGGTCTTAGGTGACCCCTGTGAAAAGGTCATTTGACCCCCAAAGGTGTCTCGACCCACAGGTTGAGAACCGCTGCCCTACACTCTGGGGACCATGTCTCCTTCCTGGGTGCTCAGCTCCCTCTGTAGATTGCGCCGTGCTGACATTTACTGTTTCCACTTCGCCCCCTGCTTTCTTCAGCCTTCATTCTCTGCTCACGACTTTGTTCCCCAAAGTGTTGGCTGAAACTTTTGTCTATTCCTGAAGCTTAGTGCTGGCCGTTCACTACCCGCCTTCCCCCGCCCCCTGAAATGGACTGTGCCTGGCTTTAATCACTTCTGGGTGATGCCCTGGGGGAGATGGTGGTTTTCTTTTTGCCCCTTCCACTTCTGTCCTTAAATGATTGCCCCCTTTCAAACCTTACTGCCTACCATGCCACATCAGGGGGATTAACAGAGTAAGTCAGAGGGCAGCGTCTGTGTAACTCTGGCATCTAGAACACCGGAGAGAATCAGAAATGGACACTAGGTTGACCAGTACGAGGAGGGAAACACTCCTCCAATGTCCTGTTATCGTCCCACTGGAGGCTCTTCTCTCTGAAGCTGCGGGCACGGACATCACACCCTGTGGAGGGCTCCTGTGTTAGAGGCCCCGCTCCTCTCCCTTGAGTGGTTTGACCCAAAGGATGGAACAGCCCTGTGCTCCTTCCTCCCTGTGCTCCTCCCTCCCACACCCTCTCAGGCAGGACGTGGCTGAGTGCTACTCACCCGCTCACAACACAAGGGCTCCCTCCAGTGTTCAACGCTCAGCACGCTGTTGGCAAGAGTGCGGGTGGCTTTCCTGCACCTGCACTTCCGACTGGTCCCCTGTCTGCATCGGTGTCTGCTGCTCGGAGTACATTTCCTTTTATTGTAGTGGTGTTGGTTAATAAAAGTGTGTAGGTTTCAAGTGGACAGGGGTAAACTTTTAAAAAGAGGAATTCCTGAAGGATCTCAGGTTCTTAGATCTCTCTAGTTCTAGAGATGATCTAACTTGTACTAGAGATGATCTAACTTGTACTAGAGATGATCTAAATAGTTCTAGAGATGATTTAACTGGTACTAGAGATGATTTAACTGGTACTAGAGATCTAACTTGTACTAGAGATGATCTAACTTGTACTAGAGATGATCTAACTAGTACTAGAGATGATCTAATTAGTACTAGAGATGCCAAGTTCCCATCTTGTGTGTAGCTCAGGGTAATGCCCTCGCTTCTTTTAGGAACACAGAGATGCCATCCTCTCGTAGCCAAAAGATGCAATTACGGAAGGAGAATGAGGTCATCACGGGATATCAAACAGGTTGACTTTTATTCTTGGGGTTACTCGAATATTTCAAAGTGCTCACAGAGGCGTTGGCTTAGAAAGTAACTGTTCAGTGAAACCTCAACCTCGCTTTCAATCCTTAGTGTCCACTTGAGAGTTAACAGGCCTCAGCATGGAATGGAGGCACGCACGTACCTGTCACCCCTGCTCAGCCCTGCTAACCCGGAGTGAGAAATGTATTCATGCCATGTGGCCCTCTGCCTGGCTGCCTGGCCACAGGTGAGGAACAAGTATGCTTTCGGGGTGTCCAGTTTGACCAAAACACACCCCTCATGATGCTTTTCATTGGGGTCATTGACCATCAGGTCAGCTCAGTGAGGAAGAAAGCTCAGCCTTTTTTCTTTTTTTTATCACAGCCAAGAATGTTGTATTCCCATTGCCCCGTAGTAGTGACTCAGTGAAGGTTGGCAAAGACATTGAGCATCACAGCTAGGAAATTTCTTGGGGGAGATTGAAGAATTGCTGCATGCAATCTGAACACCAGACATCTGGAGCCCCATCACACAACCTGCTAGAATCATCTGGGATTTATGGCAATGATTTCATTGCCAATGACCCAAGTCCATAAAACCACCCACCAACAAACAAAGCAAAGGTATTGCTTCTCCTTCGCCAGGCCTGGGTAAACCAGGAATTTAATGGGCTTTCTCAAGATCCTCTGCCTCTACTCAGTTTTATCCTCAATGTTGGCAAGGTGCAGTCTGCCACGAACATATCACCTTTTAGAATGTAAGCTATTTGCAGAAAAAGAAAAGCGACTTGATCCTGCTCACATTTATATCCATCCTTCCAACATAGCAATCTGCCTTATTTTGGTCAAGGTCTCAGCCACGAAAAAGCATCGTGTCTGACAGGAGGAGGGCATCTGTTTGAGTGTGCGGAATGCAGGACCATCTCTATGAAAAGGGAACCCAGGTAACCACATTTTCCAGATTCCCTGCACTTGGCAGTAGCAACCAGGCAACTGAGATGGACCCAATGGGATGAGATTAAAAGTGATGTCACTGCCTGCAGTCCCTGGGTAGCAAGTTACCTACTTCTCCAGCCTGCTTACGTCAGAAACCCAGGAGGCTGGACACTCCCATGCCCATATGACTCGCAGACATGCAGTTCAATTGTTTTCATTCCACAGTCACTGCGAAAGGAAAAGATGGAGTGAAGTTCTTCATGCTCAATAGCTTACATTCTAAAGTTATTCCTCTCTTGTCCTTGAAGAAGGGGGTTCGCTTCAGCCTCACTGCGAACACTGGCCTTTGCAAAGAGAAGCCATCCGGCTAATGAGCATCTTCCATGGGTCCTGTACAGGTGTGTCTTAGCCCAGGCCAGTCACGCTTCCCTGTGAAGAATCGCCGACCTGCAGCGCGCTGCTCCCTTCACTGGGTCTCAGAACACCGGACCACCTTCGGCAGGAAGTGAGCGCGAGAAAAGGGATGTTGTTCAGCCACTCTGCGTTCTCCGCAGATTTCCAAGCCAATTGTAAATATTGTTCATTATAAAGTCACGCTCAATGAATTTTCACGGTTTACCTGCCTCTTGTGGAGGGTTGGCAGTGGAGAGATTTTTTTTCTAGAAATTGATTTTTAATATGTGAGAGCGATTTAACGTGCCATGCAAAATGATGAAATTCATGCATATTGGCGCAGAAAGTGATTTTTTTTTAAAAAAAGTGAAATAGTTAAACCAATATATGTGTATCAAGTAATTATTTTGCTATATATTTAAGAGGTTTTTTCCATCATACTCTTGGCCCTCCCTCCCAGTGGATATGAATGTTGCAACAAATTTTGCTCTCATCTTCAGAGTGGTGTTTTACATGGAGCGAATTTATAGACTAATTGTGTAAGCTCCTCTCAAGTGTTTTGGGTTATAAAATCCAACTCCAAAACTGTATTGAAAAGATTAATAATGAAATTTAGGGCCGCAGTACTTGAGTCCTAAGGCGTTTGGGGCCTTACGTTGATTTCCAACATAAGGGACTTTGAAACCGACGGTTGCATTCTGAAGCTACTTGGACAATTGAAGGAAGATTTCACTCAATCTCTCTCCGGATCTCCCCATCAGCAATCCCCTCCAATAACCTCGCTCTGCTTGCTTCTCGGGGTGACATTAAAGCTCAGAACAGATGAGATGATTGGAAGTGAGGAGTTTCCGATAAGATGCTCCATCGTCACAGCCTGCCGCTCCACTCCGTGTCCATTTCGCTGCTACCCAAGGGTGGAGTGTGCTACAGGACCCAGCAGCGGCCGTGGCTTTTTTCGGGGAGGCGTCTCTCTAAGGCTGTGGTTCCCAACCTTCCCCATGCCACGGCCCTTTCATACAGCTCCTCATGTTGTGGTGACGCCCAACCATTGCTACTTCAGAATTGTCATTTTGATACTGTTATGAATCATCAGGTACAGTGGTACCTCGAGATACGAGTTTAATTCGTTCCGTAACCTTGAGGCGTGGGAAACTATGAGATGCTCGAGTCGCGGTAAACCGGTGGGTCGTGTGCAGCCGGCCGATCCGCGCGATGACTCCTATCTCAAATGTTGCTCGTATTTCAAAGCAAAAATCGCTCGCTCGACGGCTCGTATCTCAAAAATCTCGTATGTTAGGGCACTCGTATCTTGAGGTACCACTGTATCTCTCACAGGACATCCCCTGGAGCCGTGTCTTCAACTGCTTGATTCTACGCTAGAATTCGCTCCCCCAAAACCTTGATGCATCATCCCCCTCGAGGCCAATGAAACCAGGAAGACAGGGTGGCCCTCCAACAGCAGCTCACTCACACCCCCCATCTCCCCATTCCCACCTCAGATTCTGCAGTCCGTCTGTGCCGAGGAATGTATAGAGAGGCCACCCTCAGTGGGGACTACTCCATGGCAAAGTGTAATTCTATTTTTCGGTGTTCTACATTTTTCAGACATCACTTCTAAGCCCTCTCCAGCTTATCCTAATGGCACGAGCCATCTGTCTTCTGTTTTGACGGTAACAGATACACTATTAATTTCACTGCCGCGCTGCATGGACAAATACAAATACTAGGTGAACGAGGAGGAGGAGGGGGAGGGAGGAGGAGGAGGACTGGGCATCTTCCTATACATAACAGTCAATTGCTTGTCTTACGAAACTCGTTTTCCTCTCTAATTGGCCGCGACTTCTATTTTCGAGCACTCGGGGGCCAATGGGGAGCGAAGGCTTGAAACAACTTAGGAGCCCATCCCATCTAATTCACCGATTTTCTTCGTGGAGGAAGTGGGCGGGGCCATGGCTGCCATCGTGGACAGGCATTGGGCAGGTCCAATCCCCTCGCTCTGGCTCTTCCACGGCCACCAGAGCCTCTCAGATGGGGTTTCTCCCACCTGTGGCCGCACTGAACTGGACTCAACTTAGCAGGCAGAGCAGGGTCACTTCTTGGGTCCAAACCTTCCAGTGGCTTTGCCGCTCCGTTCTGAGTTGAAATCGGAGTTCCTGAAATCACTCCATGATCTTCCGTTCTCTGCTCCGGGGAGAGATCTCGGACTCTTACCTGCTCCTCTCCTCCTCCAACGCCTATTTCGTTGTTACCTCTTAGGATTCCTACGTGTGTTGAGGCCTTTGCCCCGGGAAGTTCTGTCTGCAGATACAGTGGTACCTCGAGATACGAGTGCCCTAACATACAAGATTTTTGAGATATGCCGTCGAGCGAGCGGTTTTTGCTTTGAAATACGAGCTACAGTTGAGATAGGACTCATCGTGCGGATCGGCCGGCTGCACACGACCTGCCTCAAGGTTACAGAATGAATTAAGCTCGTATCTCGAGGTACCACTCTATCTTCATGGATTACTCCTTCAGTGACAGAAGCTGTCATTTCACAGGGTGGACTTTCATCGCCTCTCAGGTACAATAGCGGCCCTCTCGTATGATGCGTATTCTTTCTCTGCATGCTGCGTAATGTTTAAAATCCATCATCATAACAATTTTATGTGGACTGTATTGTACTGAGTCACTTATTCTTTTTTCCTCAACTCAAATGTAGGCTCAATAAAAGGCAGGGATTTTACTTCTTTTTTTTTCCTGCCTTGTTTATTACCACATCCCTGGTGCCTACAAGAATCTCTGACACACAAGAGGGTAAATAAATGTTCGTTGAATGCAAACATGAAAGAATGAATGGCGTATGGACTCGTGTTGGTCTGATGGGATAGTCAGCGCTGATGAGCGATTCGGTAGCTTTATTAGGATATTCGTAAGCAAACGCAGACTCTGAGGGTCCGTTTCTAATTTATTAGAGTTTCTGTTACCACCAGAGCAAGATTCCTCCATGACACACTTACTAGTAACCGTGCATAATACCCCAAATCCCCCGCTTTCCTATAGATGAGAACAATTCAATCAGCTGAAATACAATCAAGCACCGCTTCCTCATCCATAGGTGATGCTGAATGTTCTGGCAATCACAAAGCAGGCGGCCAAATGGGCGTGGACTTCCTGGTGTCCTATGTCTCGCCTTCCCGCTCTGGGACCCTAAGGAAGGCCCTACGCTGGCTTTAGAAAGCGACGCTGGAGGGGGGACACTCTTGTTCTCCGGGAGGAAAGCACAGGAGTCACGGGCTGCTTTTCACTAGGGAGACGGAAACTTGCTTGGAGCCTCGGAGCCCAGCATCCCGCTCAGAAGCAGCAGCGATCAGTAAACATGAGGTGCCACGTGGCAGATCCTGCCATTTGTGTACTTATTTCCACCGTGTTCTGGAAAGAAACGCGTCACCTAAACGTGTTTACCAATTCTCCTAGTGCAGAGCTCGGATTTGTCATCTCTTTAAAATGTCACCCAGATCGTGTCTGCTTTCATCTTCCTTCCTGACAGCTCAGCAGAGACCAGGAATTTTAGGAAGTGGGCCTTTTTTTTTTTCTTTCTTCCTTCTTCTTTTATCTTTTTATTTCGATGTGGTTTCAGGCTTACAGATAAGTTGCTAGAATGATACAAAGAATCCGGGCTAGCCTGCAACCGGATTTCCCCCAAGTTGGCATTTTGTCATATTTGCTCTTGTTTCATCTTTTTGCATTTTCGTTTTTTCCTCTCTCAACTTGTGTGCAGATGTGCGCACGCACACACAGGCACACACACACACATGTTGTTTTCCAAATCCGTCAAATTGTAGGCGTGCACTCACTTGCCTCTCTTCAAATTTGGCTTCCAAGTCAGGGCAGTGAGGTGGGAGAAAAATCCAGGGTTGCCAAAACCGGGTTGGCTCAGTGGATAGAGCATCAGCCTGTGGACTGAAGGGTCCCAGGTTCGGTTCCGGTCAAGGGCACGTACCTTGGTTGCGGGCACATCCCCATTGGGGGGCGTGCAGGAGGCGACTGATCGATGTCTCTCTTTCAGCGATGTTTCTAACTCTCTGTCTCTCTCTCTTCCTCTCTGTAAAAGATCAATAAAATATACTTTTAAAAAAGAAAAGGAAAATTCAGGTTTAAAAAACATGACAAACCCAAGCTCTATAGAGAAGAATTGTAACCACATTGGACAATGGGCTTCTTTCCAGAACTCGGTGGACATAGGGACACAAAAGGCAGAATGTGCCACTTGGCACAAAGCATGGACTCCGAGCTTTCATGGCTGGGCACGACGGGAGAGGGCAGAGCAGGGTGCCCTGTCCCAGTCCGTGCACAGAGACCCTGACAGAGGACTTTCCTCTGAAGATACACGTCATAAGGGTTCGATCAGGCCTTCTGGAAGAAGCCCCACACCCCCCCTCCGCCCCCACAATGAGACTGTCCTGCGTGGGCTCCCACCTGGAATTGCTTGTCTGTCGGGTGAAATGATGGCCTGAAAACCATGCCGAGTCCAGCTAGGAGCGAGAGGGAAGAACCACTGGCGGCGGATGAGCCACGTGTGTCAGCTCCAAGCTCCAGCGGGACTTCCGTCTCCCCTCGCCCTGTGCTCTGCCCTGTCTCTCACTGAGCCTCGCCTGGTGCCAGGCGGGCATGAAGTTCGCCGAGGCAGGACCACCAAGATCATCCTGTGCTCCCTCTGACCAGCTCCGGTGGATACGAGCGTGTGGCTTTCTTACGTGCCGTGTATCTCTCAAGAGCATGGCTAACAATAATGACGGTAGACAGCTTATTCCACGTTCCAGGCTGGTTTTGAGTATCTCAACAACACATGGCACCGACAGGCCAACAGTCCATTACCAGAGCTACCGCTGACTCGTTCTGTTTTATGTTAAAAAAAGATGCATCCCATTTGATCTAGCAGCCAATCCGAGCGGGCCAGAATTGAAGGCTGCACAAAACTGATGGAACGATCACTTATTTCCTTCAACTGCTGTTACCACCAAACATGCCACTCTTCATGTTTATTTCCTCGGATCTAGAGCTTAAAATTATAGCTTACCTTGTTCAATGCAAGTGCTCTGATTTTTA
The DNA here is from genome assembly GCA_011751065.1 of Lasiurus cinereus. NCBI lineage: Eukaryota > Metazoa > Chordata > Mammalia > Chiroptera > Vespertilionidae > Lasiurus > Lasiurus cinereus. The sequence goes on along the minus strand of JAAGEH010000188.1, from coordinate 1,626,969 downwards.
AAAACTGTTTCAAACATATCTGGGGCTGAAGGTTAGGATGTGCAGGACCACAGTGATAAAGAGAGCCCCCGGCAACTGACATGTAGTTCAGAATCAGCATGTGTGTGTCACATCTTCCGGAACCTGATCTTCCTGTGCCTGGTGAGAGGGGAGCGCTCCACGTGCTGCAGGCTCCGTGCAGAGACGGTGCCTGTCACAGATCTGCACCAAAGGAAGCCCATCCTCATGGCATCGGAAACGGACAGTGGTCACTTTCCTTCCGCCTGGTCCCTCCACGTGACTTCAGAAACCTCATGGCTGTGGGCTAAGAGGAATAGGTGCCTTCTGTAAGCCCCTAGACCCGTGGTGGGCAAACTGCGGCTCGCGAGCCACATGCAGCTCTTTGGCCCCTTGAGTGTGGCTCTTCAGCAAAAGACCCCGGCCTGGGCGAGTCTATGTCGAAGAAGTGGCGTTAGAAGAAGTTTACGTTTAAAAAATGTGGCTCTCCAAAGAAATGTCAATCGTTGTGCTGTTGCTATGTGGCTCCGTGGACTGATGAGTTTGCCGATCCCTGTTCTAGACGATGTAAATCAATGAAAAGTAACAAGTGCAGTGGTACCTCGAGATACGAGTGCCCTAACATACGAGATTTTTGAGATACGAGCCATCAAGCGAGCGATGTTTGCTTTGAAATACGAGCAACATTTGAGATAGGAGTCATCTCGCAGATCGGCTGGCTGCACACGACCCACCAGTTTACTGCGACTCGAGCGTCTCATAGTTTCCCACGCCTCAAGGTTACAAAACGAATTAAACTCGTATCTCGAGGTACCACTGTACTAATGGAGAGTACTCTAAGAGGGTGTTGATAATTATCAGCTTTCGGTCCAGCAAGAAGAAGAAGACACACTAGTATGCGAGCTATTTCCATGGAATAGAAAATTTAAAATGGCCCGGGGTGGGGGAAGGGGAGAGAAAAATGTCCTCAGAACAAGACACAGTGAAGTCATCCATTGACCAGACTTTTGAAAATATTGGGGGTGTCACATGGCCAAAGCAAACAAGCACGTTCCGTGGAAACGGGAGCGATAGGGACATAGAATCTCAAAACAGGCCACATGCTGGTAAAGGCCCTTGGACTGTTTCCATGGACACATTCTCGTGCCTTTAAAGGGGACATCATCGGATGACTAGAGTTGCTAGGATCGTCTTCTAACGCAGTAGGTGAGCAATGCTAAGAGGCTGTTGACATTGGAAACACAAGGACAAACTCGAGGGCAGGAGTGGCATAACTGCACTTTGGACTTCACTATTTTGACGTTGACCGTCTACCGTGTAAGCCGTTTATGAGTTTTTAAAGGGACCGGGATAATAGAAAATTACCACTATAAAGTAGTCAAGGAGCCCTCCAAATTGCCGATGAAATTGGAATGGCCGATTTGATGTCTTCAATTGCAATTAGTTGGGATTAATTATGTAACTTTTTGTAAAAAATCAATATGCTATTTTTATAATCTCAAGATGAATACATTTCTAATGCAGCCTTATGGCTTTAAGGTCAAGACTTAGCTGAGGCATTTAATTGGAAATGGTTGGAACATGTACCTGGACACATTTGATGTAATATTGATCTTGAACCCTTTAATTAGACACTTTTATTACATGACATAATTCCACAATAGTATATCTTTCTAATCCTCTCAGGGCATCAAATTTTGCTTTTTCATTGGTCTCTCATTCTACAATTAATTCTTCCGAACACTCTTTAGCTGTTGTCTTAAAATATGAAAATAGTTTTCTGAAGGCACTATTGAATAGGAACTGTGTAACCGTCCAGATTTTCGAGGCGTATGAAGCTCAGTCATAATACAAGTGTTACAATAAGCTGATATCCTAAAAAGAATTATGTTCCATGTAGTTTACTGGTATGCCTGCCGCCGACTTCATGCCCACATTTCCCCAGTTATTTTCCTTCTGAAGAGGAACAAGACTTGGGTACTGGATGAGGAATAATTCAGGACCTCCCAGGGGTTGAAGACTTGGGGCTTTGCAGTGTTCACAGTCAGCCATAGCAATAGGGGACTCTCCCTTCTCAAGATCAGGAGTGGATTTGCCTCTGAGGGCCTTGCTCTCATGCCTGTCACCTGTCACTTGTGCTCTGGAACGCACCCTCATGTCCCAGGCACTATAGCAATATAGGACCTAGCTATATAGCCATAGCAATATAGGACTATAGCAATATAGCCATAGTAATAGGACACAGGAGTGGATTCGCCTCCGAGGGCCTTGCTCTCCTGCGCCTGTCACCTGTCACTTGAGCTCTGTGCTCTGGAACGCAGCCTCACGTCCCAGGCACCTGCCTGTCTTCAGGGGCGCCTGCTAAGCTTTCTTGTCCTGCTGCCTGACTTCTGTGCCCGAGCTGTCTCCTGAGGTTAGAAACCTGTACTGATCTGCGGCCCCTGTCATCCCTCCCACCTACGTGAATAACCTGACTTTGCCCAGCTGGTGTGGCTCAGGGTGAGCATTGGCCCATGAACCAGAAGGTCGAGGTTCGAGTCCCTGTCAGGACACAGGCCAGGGTGTCAAACTCAGTCCCAGTAGAGGGTGGGCAGGAGGCAGCCAATCAATGATTCTCTCATCATTGATGTTTCTATCTCCCTCTCGCTCTCCCTTCATACATAGACTAGAGGCCCAGTGCACGAATTCGTGCACCAGGGGGGTGTCTCAGTCTGACCTGTGGGATCGGGCCAAAACCGATTCTCCCACATCTCCCTCTGATGGGTCTTAGATTGTGAGAGGGCACAGGCTAGGCCAAGGGAACACACTTCTGCATGATCGGGGCTGGGGAGGGACCCTGGAGGTTGGCCAGCTGGGGAGGTTGCCACTTTCTGTGAAAGTGGAGAGATATTTCAGTCCCCATCAGCCAGACTCTAGCAGCAAGCTAACCTACCGGTTGGAGCGTCTGCCCCCTGGTGATCAATGCATGTCATAGGGAGTGGTTGAGCGGCATTAGCATATTGGTAGCATATTACGCTTTGATTGGTTAAATGGCCTACTGGACTACCAGACACTTAGCATATTATTATATAGAACACACACGCGCACACACACACACACACACACACACACACACACACACAATGATTTCACGGCATTAGTAAACTCTAACTTTGGCTTCTGCCGAGATTTTCTGGGTCAGATCTTCAAGGCGTTAATCCTCTGTTCTATTGGTTTTCTTTGCTCCTGCTTTTTTTTTTATTTTAAATATATACCCTCTTTGCAGACTGTGACCAAGGTCTCTCCTGATCCCTACCATCCTTTATCTTGTTACCATCTTCTCTCTGCCATGGAGATCCAGCTGTGGAGATACACTGATCTTCTTCAAGCCAAACATCTATCTGACCACCTCCTCCATCTCATAAACACAAATCTCTTTCTCAGTCTCTTCACTGACTGACTAGGACGTACACATTCAGTTCTCAGGTGCACAACTGTATACCCCTATGTCTCTGTTCTTAATTTTCGTATTCCCTTCTGTCATTTTTTCAGAAATATAAATGGCATACCGAGTCAGCCTTTATTGCCTGACAATAATTTGCCCAGAACTGTGTCAGAACTGAGAGATTGAAAAGTATAAGATGTGACAGTTAAGTGACTAAATTATGAAATCTGCACAGAAGAAATATACCCGGTGTGGAAGGCATCTGATCTATAATTACACCTAAACAGGTTGTAATATTTTACCAACGAAACAGAAGCTGTAGTTGTCAAAATGTATAACGATGTGTGTACAAGTCATAAAACTCCAAGTAATTGAACTGTAATGTTTGGGGATGAAATCGCATTGATATCGAATCGAAAAAAAGTGACTGGCACAGTCAGGATGCACTCCCCCTGCCCGTCAGCTGTGAAAGGGGAGCGATATTTCAGGCTTTGAGCAACTGGTTTCTATACCCCCGGAAGCTCATTTCCTCCTCTTCAAGACAGAGCGATGATAGTTTCTCACGTCTCAAGGCCATGTTCAAGTTCAATAAAAGTGATCTTTTCTTACCTTCCATTTGAGGTTAGAAGATTCACACTCTTTTTTTTTTTTTTTTGCCATTGTTAGTACTTGAACGTTTTTATGAGTTGCTTTTTTTTTTTCATAGATAGCTTGCCATAGTATTTCACAACTTCAGTAGCTTGTTATATTACTTGGTGAGTAAAAAAGATTTATAGTATTAAGGACCAAGTCAGAGGGACACTGTTACTTAAGATCCTGAAATAAACTCAAGTTAAGATACTCGACAGCAGCGCCACATTCAATTCCATAAGCTTTTAAAAATTGTATCTCGATGGTTGAAAGGATGACAGATGTCCCCCTCTTCTCTCACTGACCCCCTCCACCCTGCGCCCGCCCCTCCCCAGCCTTCACCACACTCTTGTCTGTGTCCGGGAGCTGTGCATACATGCACGTAAGTTCCCAGATAATCTCCCCCTCCACCCCGGTACCTTCCTTCTGCACCACCGGTCTTGTCCATGCTTCTGTGTCTCCGAATCTGTTTTGTTCCTCAGTTCATTCTGTTCATGAAGCAAGGTGTTTGTATGATCCGCATGATATAAATGCTGGCGTAATGGACTCCAAAGCAGATCGAAATTGCTGAGAGAACCGCGGAGCTGGAGGAAAGCGCCTTTGGAAAGCTCTTATAATTCTAGTGCACTCTCTTATTTAATGGGGTTTGTTCTTCTGAGCGATACGCCAAATGGCCGGGGCTGTTTACATTTCCCCGTTTCTAAGCTATCCATTCGTTAGCTCTGCCGGCCCATCTTATTTTAGTAGCCTATCATTTTAAAAAGCGGCGTAATTGCGTTTATGTGTGCTTTTAAGAAATCAGGGTATTTTACGATGTTTACTTTACATGCACATAAAACTTAATAGTGAAGCAAACTAAACATAGATTACTTTCGTTGTCATCGGAGGAAACAGGGTGATTAAAATGCGGTGGACAGTTCCACGGGCAGAAAAATATATATATTGTGGGTACGTTTTCCCGATAGACCCACATCCGCCATTCAGTAACAGAGGCCAAGTCACGCCAAAAAGCAAGCAAGCGAAGACCCGAAGTGAGCCGAACTCGGGTGTGACACCGACTTTGCATCACTGTCAGACACTGAGAACAACGAAGATGGACATGCTGAGTCTCCCATGGAAAAAGCAGGCGCTGTGCGAGGAAAGATGGGTCGCGCACACAGGATTTTTACGGAAGAAAACACTGCAAATAGATGTAAAAATAGGAATTGTAGATGCTGTTTGGAATCACGGAAAAACTGCAGCACCGAATTTGAAACTATGATGAAAACCATCAAAACAACAAAGATATTGCTTTAAGGAGCTGGTGAAATGAGGGAGCGTTTGGGGTAGATGGGAACAAAAGATAAAGTATAGGAAAGGTACCGTATTTTCTGGTGTATAAGACAACTGGGCATATAAGACGACCCCCAACTTTTCCAGTTAAAATATAGAGTTTGGGATATAACCACCGTATAAAATGACACCTCCGGCGTATAAGATGACACCCAACTTTTGAGAGGATTTTCCTGGGTTAAAAAGTCGACTTATACGCCAGAAAATACGATATATCCTCGCCTGATAGTAGGACCCAGTCAGCAGGCCATGTTGTGTCTTTGATGATATGACATTATACGGCCAGTGCAAGGATTAAAAATTGTGGGAAGTTTAAATGTGCTATATTCTGGGTGTGTGTGTGTTTTTCCCCCCAATTCCTTTCCAATTCACGTACTTTCCATCACGATAACAAATAGCATTTCACAATAAGTATATATACTTTTTATAGTTTATAGATTTTACTGTTGACACTATTACAAATGTCCCCTATTTTCCACCTCCCTTTTGCCCAACTCTGCACAGCCCTGCTCCCCCACACCTCCCCCTGGCCTTCACCACCCTGTGGTCTGTGTCCATGGGCTGGGCAAGAATATATACTGTATTTTCTGGCGTATAAGATAACTGGGCGTATAAGACAACCCCCAACTTTTCCAGTTAAAATATAGAGTTTGGGATATACTCACCCTGTAATATGACACCCGGTGTATAAGACGACCCCCGACTTTTGAGAAGATTTTCCTGGGTTAAAAAGTTGTCTTATACACCGGAAAATACGGCATATCCTTTGGCTAATCACTTTCTTTCCTCCAGTCCCTGCTCTCCCCTCCCCTCCCCTGTGGCATCTGTCAGTCTGTCCCAAGAGTCCATGCCTCCGGTTCTATTTTGGACAATAAACATCGCTGGTGATTTTCTAGAGAGACAGAAGGAGAAAGCTTTGGGGGTTTGTCGCTGAGCAGGTCCCATCTGGCGCCCGTGTCATTCGCGTGGGCTCTGACCCTCTTGTGACAGCACCTGCCCATCAGCACCGTGAAGCCCACAGATGGAGCCGGCAGGCCGTGCATGCTGCTGCCAGGTGATGCTTTAAGCCAGGGGGGGCGGTGAGCCTTCTTCCCGCCCGGGGTCGTTCGGACACTTACAACATCATTCGCAGGCCGCACACAATTACCCGAGTAAACATGAGCCTGTTCTATTTGCTCAGACATTTAATGAACTCGCTCCTAAGGCCGGGGCAGCGCCAGACCCAATGATTTCTTGGGCCTTAGATAGCCCACGGGTCAGGGGTTTCCCACCCCTACTTTCGGTGTGTCTGCACCCTCTTCGCCTGCCAGCATGCTCCCCCCCCCCAAAAAAAAAGAACCGTTACTTAGAGGGAAGGAGGTCCGTGCTAATTGTCTAAGACAAGAAGGCAGAGAGCGCCCCAAGAAAAGCAAAGGCCAGGGGTTGGCCAAGAAAACATGACACAATGTAAACAGATGGCCATCCAACTCACCCTCCAAACCGAGCTACTGGTGGAGGGAAACAGGAAGCCATTCGGGTGCCGGAGAACAGGTACCAGTCGGGGCGCTCGGCCACCCCAATGTTCAAGTCTGTCAGAGGAGGCATCTCGGGGCGTTAAGGGTGTAGGACCAATGACAAGAAGCCGAGTGCATTCAGACACTCAAGGTTCCTCAGTCTTCCACGTTGTACACACACGTAGGGTTCTTCAGACTCGAGTGTGTCTGTCCTCCTCCCTGGCACCCACATGACCATGAGGATTAGAGTCCCCAGCTTTGTTTGCTTAAGGACTCCATCCACTTGACCTACTAGAGCCGCCGTCCCAATTTGTAGAAACCCAGGTTGTTGGAAAGAGCAGAAGAGGTGGTATCTAGAATCATCTCTGTTTCAATGCTATGCTTGTTCAGTGACAGCTTCCTGGAGAAATGGCAGGGACCATATTTTGCTCGTTGATATGTGGATGAAGAAGAACAGGAAGGGTCTGGAAAGAACCGTGAAGGCGTCTAATCTAATCTTCTACGTCTCGTACATCCCTTCCCTGGGCTGCCTCCTGGCTACCCTTCCCTTGCAGTTCCGTCTTCTGTTGACGCCGGACCCCATGAAGGCACTGAGCCCCCACCTTCCTTCCTTCTCTTCAGGTGTTGAGACCTTGACTTCTGTTCTGTATGCCTGGACCTCCCCCTTCGAGGAGACCCAGAAATGAGAATATCCAGCTCATCTCTGTGGCGCTTGATTTAAATCTGCTCTGCAAGACTTCTTCTTCCTCCTGATGCTCAACACGATAATCCTGTTCGCATTGACTTCTTGTCGTAAGTAGTGCAAGAAGACATGGATCAGTTTAGAGTGCATTTTACGGCTAAAAATAAATACATTCCCTCCTCGCTCCTTGGCAGGAAGCTGCTGACGCTGTGGATGGGGACATAAAACACCGCCTCGGAGTCTTGCTCCATCAGCCTCAACTCCCACCACCTCACCCCGCCGTGATCATAGTCCCTAAAAGTTTTCACGGCCCCATTTTCGGCTCAGTTAATATTATTTTCTCGCGGGCGCCCGGCACAATACTTGTCTCCATCAGAATTATAATATATGTGCGGTCGTCGTACTTGTAATCCGGTGAGAGAATTAACTCTCCGAGATAACTGCCATCAAGAATTATGGGCTAAATCGGGCATGCTAAAAATACCGTTTTTATTCCGAGGTTATGGATACACATGTCAAAACAAGTGGCGGAACGTGTGACGTCCCCCGTCAATCATCCGGTTATGTTGTCTGCATGATGCCAAACAGCCAGCTTGATTGATCATTGCTCGCAACCGACCGAACTGACTTATGGAGCCATCGGAGGGATAGCCAGGAAGAACAGAGCTGAGCATCACAGCTCTGCTTAAACCCCTGTCCATAACGCAGAGGCTGGACTCTTGATGAAAAGAGGCCTTTCAAGAATCCGCCCACAAACTGCTGCTCCAGCTCCATCGCCTCTCAGCCTTCCTCCCTTCCCTAACCACTGCCCTGCGGACTTTTCACCTGGGAAAGGCTCCATCCCTCTTTAAACCAGGGCTGGGGAACCCTCTTGCTGCCAAGGGCCCTGTGGGTATTTATCCCATCCTTCGCCTCCCTGCCATCCACCTGGACTCTTCTTTCCATGAGAGTCCCCGGCTCTGTTTACCTAAGGACGCCATCATTTTGACCCAGTAGAGCCTCCGTCCCAACAGACTGCTCTGCTTGGTCAAACACTGAATGAACTCACCCCTCATGCCGGGGCGGGGCCAGGCCAATGACTTCCCAGGCCTTAGCCCGTAAGCCAGATGTCCCCCGCCCCTGCGTTCCTTTTAAAGATACTTGTTATTGTTGATAGGATTGCAGATTACTCTCATTCCCCCCCTTCATCCCCTTCCTCCCTACCACCTCCCCACCCTCTCACCCTCCAGGTCTTCGCCACCCTATTGCCCGAGTCTAATCCCATAGCCAGCAGGGGAGGGCAGTTGGGAGGGACCAGGCCTGCAGGGGAGGGCAGTTAGGGGTGACCAGGCTGGCAGAGGAGGGAAGTTGGGGGTGACCGGGCCTGCAGGGAAGGGCAGTTGGGAGGAACCCAGGCCTGCAGGGGAGGGCAGTTAGGAGTGACCAGGCCCATAGGGTATAGATCACTTCTTGCCACCTCAACCCCATAGCGAGGTATGCCAGTCTGTTCCAAGCTTCCATGATTCAGGTTTTATTTTGCTTGTCAGCTGATTTTGTTCATTAGATTCCATGAGTAAGTGAAATCATGTGGGTTCTGTCTTTCTCCAATTGACTGGTTTCACTTTCAAGCCAATCTGACAATCACAGCCTCCAGGTCACATTGTCAGTTATCGATACCCTCCTCTCACCCCCCACTTGTGCTCAGGCTCACGAGCTTCCATAAAATGGTGTGTTGGGGCACAGGAAAAACGGATGATTCATGCTAACTGTTAGCCGGATGAGCGCGCGAGGGAATGCATGAAGACCTTGGGTGGTTATTTGCGTGTCAGTCGCTGAGTCAGCATTCCTACGGTCAGTCATGCATCCATTGGACCCCCCTCCTCTCCTTGGTGACCTACACCTTCCGTTCCGTGGGCAGCCACTGTGATAGAAATGACAGTCTCCACGGGAGGTCCCGTATCCTCACAAGGACGCTAGGAAAGCATACCCATCATTCACTCTGCTGCCACATTGATTACTTTTGTGAATGGGCATCTCCCCTTCCATCTTCACAAGCTTTAGTGTTTCTTTCCTCACCTATTTCCTTCCGTGGTCACTCCAACATGCAAATGGCATGTGGGAGTTCAGCTGTGGCTCAGTGTGTACTGTCCTGGCTTTAGACGGGAACAGGCACATTTCTGAACCCCAGAGGGGTTCAGAAAATAACTTGCGGCAGTGGCATTAGCAGGAAGGGCGCTGGAAATGCTCTTTTGCCCGTTCCTGCACTCAGACGTTCATAAGAAGAACTGAACCAGACTTTTCTGTTATCTACCGAGCATGACATGGCATTCATAGCCCTTCGTTTCCTAAACCCTGGGGATTTAGGAACAAAAGGATCTTATTTTTTTTTTTTTATTAACATATTACATGTATACATATCTTCTCATTGTCCCTCCCTCCCATGCATATCCTAACCCCCAGTGTCTGTGTTCATTGGTTATGCTTATATGCATGCAGACAAGTTCTTTGGTGGATCTCTTATCTACCCCACCTCTCCCTAACCTTCCTGCTGTCATTTGACAGTCTGTCTGGTGCTTTACTGCCTCTGAATCTATATTTAGTTCATCAGTTTATAACGTTCTTTATTGTCTATAAATGAGCGAGATCATGTGAATGCCTACTGGAATTAGAATAGACTAGAGGCCCGGTGCACGAAGATTCGTGCTGGAATAGACCTTCCTTCCCCAGGCTGCCAGCACCATTTTCCACTCCAGCCCAGCCCAGGAGTGACCTCTTTCAGCTCTGGCCCCAGAGCGCCTCTTTCTGTTCTGGCTCTGCCTTCCCACAATGCCCAGAGACCCTGAGAGACCAGGGGGTGGGGGTGAGGGGGTGGGGGGAGTGAGGCTGAAATCCTGTGTCATCGCCATGGCAATGACGCAAGCATCCCGCCCACACCCAGTTGCTTGGCGTCTGTGTGTGCAAATTAGCCACCATCTTTGTTGAGTGAATTTGCATACTTGCTCTGATTGGCTGGTGGGCATAGCAGAGGGACAGTTAATTTGCATGCTTCTCTCCTATTAGTGTAGATAGATGGAGAATGGTGATAGAAGTGTAATTTTATTTTCCTCAAGTTGACAACTTTAATTTTTTAATGTTTTTTAAAAAAAAGCAATGGAAGCAAAGGAATATCCAACTCAAAGGAATATGAAAACATTAGGTTTATATTATAATAGTTTGTTCATGGAGGACTTTATAAGAGACTAATATGGAAGTAGGCAATTAAGCAATCCTCAATTTATGTGTCAAATGTAATTGTTATTTTTAATATTAATAACAATTTAGAACATAGGCTGACAGACCAAAGGCTGTAGGACGAATCTGGTCATCTACATGCCTCTGAGAATGAAGTCCTATGGGTACATTTATTTCTTTTTTCTTTTTTCTTTATTGATTAAGTAATTACATATGTGTCCTTATCCCATTGCCCCCCCCCATCCCACTCATGTCCTCACCCCCCTGGTGTCTGTGTCCACTGATTAGGCTTATATGCATGCATACAAGTCCTTCGGTTGATCTCTCTCCCTTACCCCCACCCTCCCCTACCTTCCCTCTGAAGTTTGACTGTCTGATCAATGATTGTCTCTGGATCTGTTTTTGTTCATCACTTTATGTTGTTCCTTATATTACACAAATGAGTGAGATCATGTGATATTTATCTTCCTCTGACCGGCTTATTTCACTTAGCATCATGCTCTCCAGCTCCATCTATGCTGTTGCAAATGCTAAGAATTCCTTCTCTTTTACTGCAGTGTAATTTTCCATTGCGTAGATGGACCACAGCTTTTTAATCCACTCATCTGCTGATGGGCACTTAGGAAATCTTAGCTATGGTGAATTGTGCTGCTATGAACATAGGAGTGCATATATTCTTTATGATTTGTGTTTCTAGTTTCTTAGGACATAGTCCTAGAAGTGGTATCACTGGGTCAAATGGGAGTTCCATTTTTAGTTTTTAGAGGAAACTCCATACTGTTCTCCACAGTGGCCACACCAGTCTGCATTCCCACCAGCAGTGCACGAGGGTTCCTTTTTCTCCGCATCCTCTCCAGCACTTGTCACTTGTTGATTTGTTGATGACAGCCACTCTGACAGGTGGGCCCATATATTTATGTGTGGTCTGCGTCTCCTCTGTGCCACCGGGGCACAGTTGAGAATTGTGGCAGAGACCGTACGGCTTGCAAAGGCTAAAATAGTTCCACAAAGAGTTGACTGGCCCTCGCTTAGAACTGTTAAACTATTTTTTATTTCCTTCTCTTAAAAATAAAGGATTCAGGTCATTGTAAAATGCCAAGAAGCACAGAGAATATAAACCACACTGAAGTTCATACTTTGAAGGGAATCCAACTCCCTGGCTATTAGTAGGCAAACGGCTTATGAAAATTGCCTTCCTGTAAGCCAGTGGGTCTCAACCTCCAGTTTTCAAGTCGTGCCTCCCACCAAGTAGAAGAGAACGCATATGATTTCTCATGCTCCCTCTCTGATTTCCATCGGCCGCCAGTGTTAGGACATACACCTAACCGTTCTGCCTCTCTGATAATGTTTTGGTCAAGTAAAAGCAGAGCTAAAAGTGCAGCAACAAGAGATTCAATAGGGTCCCAGCAACTCTTACATTTAGGCAATACTGTATTTTAAGTCACAATAAATACAAAACAGAAATAAAACTATGGAAAACATATTCTTCGAATTACAGTGCTTGCGTCTATAAAGAAAACTTGGAGAGCATGTATGTGTGTGTGTGTGTGTGTGTGTGTGTGTGTGTGTGTGTGTGAGAGTGAGAGTGTGTGTGTGTGTGTCTGTGTATAACCTGCCCAAATCTATGTCATTTATGCTTATTTAGGTAAGAATTTTCAAATACATTTTTATCCTTTCAGTTTCACTTACGTTCTTTAACTCATGCTGGAAAGCGATCTTTCCAAACCTACCTGCAATAGCAATTGACACAGAGAAAACAGCAGTATTTTCCTACTTTTAAAGTCTCTTCTTACAACTGAAGATAGGATTGGAACTAACATGTAAAAGCAGCCAACCCTCAATCGTCAAGATGAAAAGAGGAACTTCTCCCAGCTCTGGAGTAAGATGAAAGTTCAGACAAGTGTTGTCTTTCTACGCCCATGAATTCAGAGGAGGCAGGAGGTGTTAATTATCAGATTATATTCTGACAAGGAGACGAAAACCAAGCAATAAATCTTGAATATAAAACTGCTGAGGGGGTCATTAGGAGAGAGGGAGGGTTGCAATCTGCAAGGAAAGAAGTCACCATGTGAATCTCTAATGAAGGGACCAGATGCTTCATTGCCTCAGTGTTTTCCTTAGAAAACACACTATCAACTGCAGGAGAAAAACACCAAGTTGCAGCTTGCAGCGAGGGTCCTGCTATTCCAGGGCCGTATGAAACATTCACTTACTGTTGAAAAGCGAACGGGTAATTAACGCCAGCATTTCTGTTTCTGAACTAGAAGGAAAACATGAGATACTGCCAAATTGAACTGGTTCTAGAGGCTACTATAAAGAGAGAGGGACATAGGAATGAGGATTCAAAGACTTCAGACAAGTAATAATAATGGTATTGAGAGTAATGCTAATTATGACATTACTGGAGGCCCGGTGCACGAAATTCGTGCAAGGGTCTTGGCCCTCAAAGCCCCAGCTTCATCCGCAAGGTCATCTGGAAGGTTGTTTGGCTGCCCAGTCTAATTAGCACGTTATGTTTTTCTTATGATAGATAAGTTAATAGGTAAAAACAAGGCTGACCCCTAACATTATTTATCGAATTAAACTCGTGCAGCATGTCTAAATTAGCACAATAGAAAAAGATAATCATACAAGCTTTAAAATTGGAGATGAAGAAATAACACTGCTATTCTTCCCCAACAATATAATGAGAACAACAACAACAACAACAACAACAAAATGACTGATGGACCAACTGTGAGAATGATTTTAAAACTTGAAAAATTTGCTGGATATGAAAACTTCAATCTGTAACAATAAATCACCATTTTTAACATTAGCCGTGGAACATGAGAATCCAATTTCAAAGGCAGGATGACTCACAGCAGCGGAAAAACAGAGTAACTGGGAAAAATTATGAAATTATGTTAAAACAGTCTCCAAAGGCCTCGCTGGGATTCATGAATTTTCATAAGTCGGCGTCTTGTTTTGCTCTTTTATTTATATGTCTGGAGACCAGGAACAGAGGACTTCTCTCTCCAGAGCTCCTAGAGTTTTTATTGTCCAGATTCCCGAATTCTTCAAACACCATCATGTATTTGTGGCTACCAGTAAATCAGTGCTCCATAATTTCAGCTACATGGAGGAGCATCTTGAGTTCTCTCTGTAAATCGGTGTCATGTTTTATTATCGACATAATAATGACTATAAAATGATGCACACTTTGCCGGGCTTTGCAAATAATTATGCTCTCTATAATGGGCGTGGAAATGGTGCATACATTCGGTAATTTCGGCTAAATTTTCGTGATTATAAGTGACAGATGTCTGTCGCTTGTAATCATGTCACTTGGCATTCTCAGTGATCATGGTTCTATTGATGGGGGAAGCGGAAGGGGATCGCAGATGCCAAATCTCATTATTTCCGGTTCATGTATAGCTGTCAGGGCCTCACCATTCCAAAGTGATAGATAATTGTCCTTTGGTGAAAATGGACAGAGGTGGTCCTTCTGGGAATGGAATGAGCTAGAACCTCTCACAATGGAAACTGAAGTAGAAAAACAAAAAAAGGAGTATAATCCATTTTGGGAAATTAGTGTGTAACTTAACTTTTACTTCTTTGTCTCTCGTCATCAAGGAATTTAGTTTTTCTTTAGTCTGTTTACCCAGAGGAAAGAGAGTTCCCACTAATTTCCAAATAATCTCATCTCCCACGGATTGTGACCTTGCAAATATGTACGTTTGCCATTAAAAACTGCCCTTGTTGGAATGTTTTGTCCTTCAAAATTGAATTTGCTCCTCCCCCAATCTTGTGATAATGAATCCGCCCAATATGTCCTCATGAATCTTGTTGTTGTTGTTTTTTAATATATTTATTTTTATTCTGGAAGCTATACCCTCAACAGTAAAGATAAATCTATTTTTTAACTTTCAGTTCTCCCTGAAAATAATACTGTGAGCTTATGACGCAATCCTAACCAACAAAAGGAAGAGTGTATACTTAATACATTTGAACAAGTTCATTATTTGCCCTAACTGTCTTGAAGCTATGACTCAGAGCGTCAAACAAGGTTAGGGCGAGTAGGTTTTCTGAGTTTACAGAAATTGCTGGCCACTGTAGCACCATTTTCCTTTGGTTTAACCAATTTGCAGCCCAGTCTTTTTCCATTCGTTTTTGGCGGGAGATGTTCCATAAAGAGGGTCATCGTCGTCTTTGACGCCTGCACAGAAACCCATTGGTCCCCGGCACATCCCTAACCTGTGAAGATTGTTATGAATTGCCTCTCTTAAAAGTAAAAATCACTCTAAATTTCCCCAGTTCCCCTTTTCCTTCAGTTTTCAAAAAGAAATGTTACATTTTGAAAGGAAGGTAAACCTAAAGTGAAAATAAATTTCTTCTCAATGTTACTGAGCAGAAAAACACACACACATTCACATGAAATGTGTTATGAGCATTGAGTATAAAATGAAATGTAGTTAGGGTTGGAGAGTTTATAATTCATTATTGAAAAGAAAATGTAACATCATCTTCCAAGGTCTCTTTGAAACTTTTCTATGATTTCCATGTGAATGTCTTTTAGACACCATGGTGTCTCATGAACCATAGAAGCTCGACTGAGCCACATATTTCCTGTTCCATGCTGGACCTACCTGATCTTTTTTTTTTTTTAAACATAATAGATATACAGCAAACTGCATATGTTCAAAGGGCATCATCTGATACATGTTCACACCACCACACTCTTGAGTAGTTCAACTCCCCACCCTCTATATCGTCTCTCTCTCCAGGTAACCACAGACCACACCTGTTTTGAATCTCCTACAGTGTTCTGTACTGTGGAATTAAACACGTGATAGAGTGTTAGCCCATGATGTGAATCCAGTCTATATCCGTGCTAAGCCTGTTAGAGTTAAGGGTACATGTGGGTGGTCAGGTAAAGCCGGATTGAGCATGGGATATGGACTATAGACCTGGCCCAGTGAGGATGCGAGCTGTTTGTATATCTGTGGAGAGAATGGCGTGGAGGGAGACTCCGCTGATGCAAACACTCCGAGGCAGAAATACGCGTGATGTGGTGGTGGTCTTGGACCCACAGGGAGACTGGCAGGTTGGTGACAGAGTTAACGGCATGGAGAACAGTCTGATAAACAGTCAGATGCATCCTGGCGTCTTGATTCCCTATGACTGCCATAATCCAGTACCATAACCCTGGCAGCTTATATAAGATGAGGGGTGTATTCTCTCATCTTTCTAGAGACTGAAAGGCCAAGATCAAGGGGATCTCAGGGTCGGTTCCTCCTACAGGACACTCCCCACCTAGCCTCCGGTCATTCGCTGGCCATGTTTGATGTCCCTGGGCGGGCAGAAGCATGGCCTCCGCCTCTGCTTTAATCTTCAGATGGTGTTATGTATGTGTCTTTGCCCAAGGATAACCGTCATATCGAATTAAGGGTCCACTCTACTCCAGGGCCACTTCATTCTTGATTAACTAATTACACATGAGGTACTGCAAGGTGGGACATCAACTTATTAATATTCCAGGGACATCACTCGACACAATAATAATTCAACCCATAAAGTGGTGTAAATGCACAGAGAAGAAAGAGTTGTTCTTAAACTAAACCCATTGTTTCAGAAAACAGAGAAAGAGCCAATGGTTTTGTGTTCATTCTCTGAGGACTTCATAAGCCTAGCACCCAAGTCACCCAGATGTTAGTAGGAGGGAAATCAATGGGCCGGAGCCTCCCATGAATACAGAGAGAAACATCCTTAAATAAATCTTATCCAGGAGAACCCAGCAATAGCTAGCTGGTTGAGTTTGTTCCGGGGATGCCAATAGAACTTGACACTAACATATAAATCATGATAATTGATCAAAGCAATAGCCACCTTTTCTCTCTTTCAATAAATCAAGTGAAAAGGTTGATACAGTTTAGCAAACTTTCATTGAGCATGGCATATCGACTGGGATTTCTTCATTCTAGCCAAGTCCACGACCAGAAGGCTAGAGATGCTTGGCAGTGAGACACTGAAACGGACTTAACAGCGAGGCATGGCACACTCTTTCATGACGATCTGGAATAAGGCCACGGTGCCCACTCTTGCATCTGTGCTCATCCGTGTATCAGAAGTCTGGGCCAGTTCGGGAGAGCAAGAAAAGGGAATCTAACATGCACAGTGACCTGACAGGAAGAAGCTAAGCTTTCGTAAAGGATTGTATGTGACATGGTAGAGCAACTTTGCTTGTAGTATCTCCAGTCTCTAAATTACAGTGGTACCTCGAGATACAAGTTTAATTCTTTTCGTAACCTTGAGGCGTGGGAAACTATGAGACGCTCAAGTCGTGGTAAACGGGTGGGTCGTGTGCAGCCGGCCGATTCGCAGGATGACTCCTATCTCAAATGTTGCTCGTATTTCAAAGCAAAAATCGCTCGCTCGTCAGCTCTTATCTCAAAAATCTCGTATGTTAGGGCACTCGTATCTCGAGGTACCACTGTACTTAAATGTTCAACAGGAGGATATCGGGCAAATCGTGGCAGATTCATAGCATGGAACGCGTTTGGGCAACAGAAACAATCAACCACATACACACACCCCCCACTGAAGAGCTTGCGTCCTCTCTCTCCTGTCACACACGTCTCTAACAATCCTTTTCATCTCCGTTCTGACAGGGAGGAAAATTAAGTCGCTCACTGCCTTTCCCCCTGGCAGTCGCCCGACTTCTAGAAGTTCAACATCTGCTCCCTCACGGCTTCGTTCCGATTCTCCCCTGGCCTGGTGATCCCTCTGTATCCCCCCAGGAATCTGTAGACAGGAAGGGTTCTGGAGTCTGGGGACTCAGAGGGACCGATTGTTGAAAAACAATGCTCTGTGCTCTGTGTGGACTAATGAGCCCTGCGGTGCATGCTGGGAGCTTGTGGCTGGTGCCGATAACAAGCCTGGTCACTCTGCCAGGCACAGCCAGGTCTGCGGGCAAGATTAAAATAGATCTTTCCATTTGAAACAGACAGGCTTTCAAATACTCACCCTGGGTTTTTTTTTATTTATTTTTTATTTTTTTTTTAACACCATGTGACATACAGAAGATGATATAGGGAATTAAGAAATCGGCTATTTGTTTCCTTGAATAGACAGGGTAATGTGATTCATATTTTATTTCCATTTCAGTGGAAACAAAATTAACTTAGCCCCGTGTTCCTAATGTAAAATAAGCGAGAAACAAAACAGTGAGGGGCCGACATTGAAATAAATCATCATTCTCAAACCGCGGAATAGGAAATGAATGCAAATCAGATATATTCAGACATGAAGCCCCGAGAAATGGTTCCCCATCACTTCCTGCAGTCCCGTGCGAAAGGCTTCTGAGTTACTTTCTGTAAGAATGCTTTAAATTTGTGTTTATTCTATTTTTAAGAGGAGGAAACGTCTTACTTTCTTATTTTAACTGAATTTATTGTGTAAACATTGGATAATAAGATTACGTAGGTGTCAGAGATAGAATTCTCTAAAAATCAACTGTACATTGTATTGTTCATGACCCCAACTCAAAGTCTCCTTCCATCTCTATTTCTATCCCCGTTTACCCTCTTCCACCCCCCACCCCACCCCTTTCCCTATGGTAATCACCATACTGTTGTGTTTATGAGTTTTTTTGTTTTCGAAGTTGGGTACATAGAAAGTAGAAGAAATTGAACATTTTTATTTTCTGAGAATTTTAGGAATATTCAATTAACATAAGTACTTATTCCTAAAAACCAAGCAAAGGTTTAATTTAAGAGACTGTATTTTCTGGCCTATAAGATGACTGGGAGAATAAGACAACCCCCAACGTTTCCAGTTAAAATACAGAGTTTGGGATATACCCGCCCTATAAGATGACCCCCAACTTTTGAGAAGATTTTCCTGGGTTAAAAAGTTGTCTTCTACGCCGGACAATGTGGTAATCTAAATTACTGACACGGTTTGGAGAGGGGAAAGTGTTTCACACCCACATCCAAGAGGTGAAGCTTTCATGATTTAGAGACACCTCGACCTCGCCATGCAGAGAGGGCACAAAGTTCCGTTCTGCGGGTCAGGGGCAGAGCCCCGGACCTGAGCTGCTGTTCTTTCTGAGTGGCACCAGCTTCTCCGTGGTTTGACCACCAATGAATCAAACACGCCAACAGCAAATGGAAGATGAACAAGCCTGCCTACCTGCTGGCCCTCTCCCAGGGGCTTACCAATCTCTGGAACTACGAATCCATCTCTGCTGTTGTTCATCAGCAGTGGTCAGACCATCAAACCCACCCCTCCGCCTCTATTGCCACCCACAGGACACGAGATGAGTGAACCAACAAACACCTAAAGGCAACCAGTGCCAATAGACTGGACAGGAAGCAACGCCAAAGAAGCAATGCCACAAACACTAGAGAGGTACGGAAGTTGAAGTGCTTTTATCTCGGGGGCCTCACCCCTGAGAACCAGGAAAAGACTCCTGGGCTCTGACTGCTCCCGAGAAGCACACCTCTGACATTGGTTCCCACCAAGTGAATTCGTTGGGCATCTGGGCAGACATTTTTCAGAAGTTTTATGCCATGTGTTTTTTTAAATAAATACACATCAAGTATTTGACTTCACATTTGAATTAATACAGAAACCAGTGAGACATGAGAACCGATGCAAAGGAAATGTTTAGCATATGCAAACTGGATTTATCACTAGGGTAGCAGTCAGTTACATATCATTGATAAAATCAGTTTGTATAGGAAGATTTGGTTGCCTTGTCATAAAATCTATACTTACAGACTTGTGAACGATCTCAAAACAATGAAAGGCTGAGCTAACCTGGGAGGGTGACCTAGATAATACATCCATGATCTTTTTGGTCCATTTAAAGGCTTTTATCATTTTTTTTTCTACAGGCTCTTTACCAGAGAGTAGATAAGGGTTATGATGAGGTTTCTATTACAACCAAAGAGCTAAAAGAAAACAAGTGGGATTTTTATGACAATTAGAGGCCCGATGCACAAAATTCATGCATGGAGGGGTTGTGTCCCTCCGCCCAGCCTGCACCCTCTTCAATCTGGGACCCCTCAAGGGATATCCGACTGCCTATTTAGGCGCTGCCTTCCTGATCACCCCTAATCGATTCTGCCTGCCAGCATGATCACCCCCTAACCACTCCCCTGCCATTCTGATTGATGCCTAACTGCTCCACTGCCAGCCTGTTTGCCCCTAACTGCCCGCCCCTGCAGGTCTGGTCACCCCTATCTGCCCTCCCTTGCAGACCTGGTTACCCCCAACTTCTCTCCCCTGCAGGTCTGGGTCCCCCACAACTGCCCTTCGCTGCAGGCCCGGTTATCCCCAACTTCCCTCCTCTGCAGGCCTGGTCACCCCTAAGTGCCCTCCCCTGCAGGCTTGATCACTCACAAATGCCCTCCCTTGCAGGCCTGGCCCTTCCCAACTGCCCTCCCCTGCTGGCCATCTTGTTTTGGCCATCTTGTGTCCACATAGGGACAATAATCTTGTGTGTTGGAGTAATGGTCAATTTGCATGTCACTCTTTTATTAGTTAAGATTATTATATAGGATTGAGGCCTGGTGCATGGGTGGGGACCAGCTTGTGTGCCCTGAAGGGTGTCCCCGATCAGAGTGGGGGTTCCCTTGGGGTATGGGGCACCCTGGGCAAGAAAACTGTGGTAGTTTGCAGGCCAGCCATGCTCCCCGGTGACCCAGGCAGAGGCCCTGGTATCTGGGATTTATTTATCTTCTATAATTGAAACTTTGTATCCTTGACTGGAGGGCTGGGCCTGCCAAGGTGTGCGGAAAGCTTGGCTTCCTCCATTACCGGGGAAACCCAAACTTCCTGCTCCCTCCGTGGCTGCAACCATCTTGGTTGGGTTAATTTGCATACTCACTCCTGATTGGCTGGTGGGTGTGGCTTATGGGTATAGTGGAGGTATGGTCAATTTGCATATTACTCTTTTATTAGATAGGATTGTAAAATTTATGATAATAATAATAAAACATATAATTATAAAACTTTTGAAGGTTTTCTCCAACCTCTAAATATATGGTTTCGACAAGCTTCAACTCCTTCTCTGGCTCTTCACTCTTTGTTGTAGAAAATTAAAGAAGAGAGAAAAGAAAATGGCCAACACCCGAATACTTAGGAGGGTAAACATCTGAGTTTTGGGAGAGAAAACATTTACTTGGCTTATTGAGTACTGTGTTCAGTTTAGTAGATCCCAAGGTAAGGATGAGCTATAACTTTGAGAATTACTTTGATTAGAAGGTAAAGATCTGTAAAAATGATATACATTTTTACTCACACATAAATAGTATTAACTGACAAGTTAAACATTTTTAGGTAGCATCAGATTAGCATATGGATTGTTAGCCAATTTTATAAGGGAGGGGTAAACAAAAAGACATTAAGGATACATAAAATTAGGAAATGTATTCATTGATCATAGCTTCATTGTTTTCAAAATGAAGCTGAGCTCTTCTCATGGAAATCTTGTTATGAAATATTTAAAATGATAAAAGTGCAATAATTTTATGTAGTGGCTTATGGTGCGTTTTTCTTCAAATACAGACAATTTTCAGAAGTTATATGTAATGTGTTTTTTTAAAATAAATATGCATCAAATTTTGCTGTGTATTACCAATCAAATTTTGGACATGAAGTCCCATTATAATTCAATGTGAAATGGAGGGAGCCTGTAAGGCTGGCATGTCAAGAGAACCAAATGGGCAGTGTGTGGGTATCATGATTTAGTGCCCTCGGCCCCTGGGAAATCCCGGAGCTGAAAGTAATAATGTCTTTCACATTAATGGATGGTGAGGTAAATGCTTTATTGATCTTCCTAGAAAGTTCAATTCTTTTGAGAGGATAAGAAGATAATACCAACGGTATTCACATAAGAAAAGTTTTAGGTAACATTAGAAGATCAATTCTATATGTTTCATATTGTATATTGGTCATTTTTACTGGTTTGTACTATTGTTAAGTAAAAATGATTAACTTTCAGTTTGACATTCAAGTCAGATTTTCCTTTTTGCAGCCTGGAAGGTAGATATATGCTTTTAAAGTCTTTGTACATACACTGATATATTTTTAGGTAAATGTTTGTTTGTTTTTAAAGCAATTTTTGGGCTAACGGATTTGTATTGGTTTGATATCAAATGAGAGTAGACAGATACAAGATTTACGCTATTACTCCAGGAGTGGATGCTGACGTAGTTGGACATACTCAGAGAATCCTAGGGATTAAAAGATTATCTGCCTTGCAAGGACTAATGAAGATTGAAAATAAGAAAATAGAAATGCTCCCTGTGGAAAATAAGAAAAGAAACATTTCCTTTCTCCCTTTTTTTAGAGCATGAATTCTTTCATCTGAATTCTTGGTCTCTTTGAAACATAGAGAAGTCTTTTTAGATAGTGTATAGGCATCTTGCCAGGTTTATGACCTACAAATGTACATTTCAAGGACCTAGAAGTCATCTCTTGGAAATGTAAACATCTTGGACACCATGGTCCACATTGTAGAAGTGTCTGTCCTGTCATAAAGTTATGAGGTTTGCCCAGCCGCGTGGCTCAGTTGGTTGAGTATCGACCTATGAATCAGGAAGTCATGGTATGATTCCCTGTCAGGGCACATGCCAGGGTTGTGGGCTCAAAACCCAGTGGGGGGCATACAGGAGGCAGCTGACCAATGATCGTCTCTCTTCATTGATGCTTCTCTCCTTCTCTTTTCTCTTGCTGGGAAAAAAAAAACACAAGAAACATAGAAGTTGGTTTTTCCTGAGGATAAAGGCAATGAGCTAACACAGATGGCCACCCCATTACTCGGTGAATTTAGGAGGAGACAGGAGTGACAAGTGGTGCTTTCACGGGCTCTTCCTGAGGACTGTCATTGTTATCTGGAGGACGTGTGTGTCATGGGTTGGACCTACTTTGCTGGACACAAGGGGCGATGTCTTTCTGTGTTTGCGACCTCTCAGCAGGTTACCTGAGATACCCCTCACATTTGGGTTGAATACTCATCCCACAATAACCTTGCTTTCTTTCTGTTTTACCATTGTGAGGATGTTTTCTGGGTTGGGAGAATATCTCATTTTTATTTACATTTCCCCAACACTGAGGGTAGGAAAATCATGGAGAAGCATGACCATCAACCATGATCCAAAACCTTCGAGGGGAAGAGGTATGACCAGGGATTTTGCAGGTGGCACCGCTGACGGAATGGGGAGAAGACCCGTGGGCTGCAGGGGCATACAGGGCAGGTGCATGCCAGGGCTAATGTGCCAGGCCAAAGGGGGTTCCCTGTGGTCATTCCACCGAAGTCTTGAGGACTCACTGTCTGTAACTTCGCCCGTCACGCTGGCTGCCTGGCTTGGTTTGGTTAAACCGCAGAGATACACGCTAGAAAATAATGAGTCAGGTTTCCTTACTCGAAGAATTAGGTGTCAATAAAACCACAGCTCCGAAAATGTCCAAGCCAGTCCATGAGTGATGGGCGATGGCCGATGGCGCTGGGCAGACACTGTGTGCTATAAGTTCAGAAAGGCGAGAGGTCCCACAATGAGTGAGTTGGAAAGATTAAAAGAAATTAATATGTATGAAGTCTTCTCAGAGTCAAATCAAAAGGATTGTGTTTAAACAAGCTTTTCAGTAGCCCCCAGGCTGGGGCATACATCCCACGGTGCTACTTATCATAATGTCAAAGGCAGGAGGCACCTTACCTACCATCCTCGGGCATTGGCTTTGGCCATCCCAGAGAATGTTTGAACCCCTGTCCAAGTCTGAACCCCTCCCCTGAGGAAGCCATGTGCAGGCATTTCTGTTGAAACCCGTTCCTTGCTTTCAAACCTAACCCTACTCTCTGTGCAGAACTTTTTATTATCTTCATAGACAATGGAATCATAATGATGAGGTAATACTGTTCCCTACTTGTGACTCTGACCACTGACTTCTTTCTCTCTTGAACTGGGTACCAGAATGGGACACAGAGACAGAGACAAGTCATGAGAAATGGCCCCTGGATTTAACCAAAGGGGTGACAAAAAGTTGTGCTAAATGAGAAACGTGAGAGGGGCATTTGGATACACAGAAGAGCAGAGATACACGTGCACCCAGGCATCTAGAGAAGATGGGGGGTGGGTATGTGTGTGTTGGGGTACAGTGGAGAGGCTAGCTTCTCACCCCAGCAGGGCTATTGGATGAGAGGATGTTTTCCACCAGGAGGCAAAATCTGGGACCCAGTTGTCACTATGGTCACATGCTTTGTCCATTAGAATATAATTACACCAGAGGCCCAGTGCACGAAATTCATGCACTGGTGCAGGGTCCCTAGTGGCTGTCGGCCAGGTAACTCTCTCCCTTCCCCAGGCCGGCTCTGCCCCCTGGTTGAACTCCTGGACGAACTCCCAGTCGAAGGGACAATTTGCATACTACGCTTTTATTATCTAGGATGCCTGAGAGACATCCTCCTTTCTGCATATAAACCAGAGACATCAGCCCGGGTTCCCGGGTGCATAGAGAAGCGCTAAGCAAGAGAAGAAGAAAACACAGAATAAAGAACCAGCATTGTCAGCATTCCTTAAACACCTTCTCTGCTCCAGCCTGTTTCTCTGTTGGCCAGCTGAGATTTCACACCAGGGTGAATGTCCAAGCACATGTTTGTACTCACGCGTGTGCACAGAACCGCACCCTGGAGACCTGCGATCTGATGGTCACTCCGAGGCTCCTTGGAAGACGCACTCTGCCCCACTTTTATTATCTACGCATCCTAGATAATAAAAGCGTAGTATGCAAATTGTCCCCTCGACTGAGAGTTCGTTCAGGAGTTCAACCAGGGGGCGGGGCCGACCTGGGGAAGTGAGAGAGTTACCTGGCCGGCAACCAGTAGGGACCCTGCACCATGAATTTCGTGCACCAGGCCTCTGGTGTAATTATATTCTGATGGACAAAGCATGTGACCATAGTGATAACTGGGTGTCAGATTTTGCACTCTGCCCTGGGTCCCCCCACGGGGACAGGGGCTGCCTCTGCCTCCTCCTCCTCCCCCTCCCCACCTGGGTGATGGATGGCAGGGTGTGCAGGCTCCCAGCCACCTGGCCTCGGCGGGAGCTCGGGTGTTGAAGGAAGAGGAGCTGGTGAGAAGAGGAGCATACGGTGTGGGCCAAACCTCCTGAGAAATGATGAAAAAGGCGCCGTTCCTCGTGAAGAGAGGCTTAATTAGTGGCGTGGCAGCCTCATGCCCTGTCCACATAGTGGTCCTGGAGCAGAAAGGCGCAGATTGGGGAGCATTCTGTCTGTGAGTTCAGAAGACTGGACGTCGGGATGCTATGAGGATGGAGTGAGAAGGTCGTCCCATTTCCTGCCGCTGTTTGGTCTCTGAGACACACACGTCATGTCGGCCCTGCCATTGACCTCGGAACGAACAGACACTGAGCATATATAGGAAGCACTGGCCAGCGCACGGGGACGTGTTAACGTGTTAACGTGTCGTTGCTACGTGAGATCCTGCATCAGGGGAGCCATGTAGATACAACGTGGCCGGTCAGAGGTCTCGCTTCAGCTACTGTGGTTCAGAGAACGCCGGTCCGCTGGCATCCAGTGCACATCTAGACAAGTTACAGCCGGTTGAGACAAGTTAAGCCAGTCAGAGAAAGCCAAGGGCCAGAGCAGTGGTTCTCAACCTTCCTCATGCCACGTCCCTTTAATGCAGCTCCTCATGTTGTGGTGACCCCCATCCACAAAATGATTTTCGTTGCTACTGGTTGGGGGTCACCACCACATGAGGAACTGCATTAAAGGGACGTGGCATGAGGAAGGTGGAGAACCACTGGGCCAGAGGCTCTCACTAAAACGTGGATGCTAATGAGCCAGGGAAACTAACCCAGTGGAGACAGACTCGTGGACACAGAGAACAGACTGCCCGCTGTCAGAGGGGAGGGGCGGGGGCTGGGTGAGGAGGGCGAAGGGATGAAGAGAGAAGAGGGGGAAAGATTCACGGACACACACAGCAGAGGAAGGGGAGGGAGAAGAAGGTAGAGGGGGGACAGATGGCGAGGGAAGGAGACTGGGGGTGGGGAATACAGTGCAGCGTACAGGGGATGTACTGTGGTACTTCGAGATACGAGTTTAATCCGTTCCGTTAACTTGAGGCGTGGGAAACTACGAGACGCTCGAGTCGCGGTAAACTGGTGGGTCGTGTGCAGCCGGTCGATCCACGTGATGACTCCTATCTCAACTGTTGCTCGTATTTCAAAGCAAAAATCGCTGGCTCAATGGCTCCTATCTCAAAAATCTCGCATGTTAGGGCACTCGTATCTCGAGGTACCACTGTATTCTAGAACTGCCCCCTGTCTGACACCTGTCTAACTCTATCCACCGAGGTCACCCCGGTAAATTCAAAGGAGCGTGTCAATAAAAAGAAAGCAGTCAGTTCGGTCAAAGAGGTCACTTGCTGATAGGTTGACACATCACCGGGCTGCCTCTGCGTAAGGCCTAAGGCAGGAAGCCGCTGGCACATGATTTCCTTAATCCCTTCACCTTCTCCCCCAGCCCCCTCGCCCCTCCCCCTGTCAGCTGTCAGTCAGCGCTAGCTGTCTGTCTGTTCTTAGCTCTGACTCCTTGGCTAAGGAAGATACTGCGTTTATCCCTGAACTGCACCTTCGATGCTTTTCAAGATCGAGAATGCGCGGGCGCCTCACAAAGGAATAGACCTCTTTTATTTACTGGGGTAGCTGGCTCCATGAAAGAGGCTCTGCGTTTTGAAAAGATAACGTTTCACCACCGAGAAAACACGATATGAAACCCCTTCCGTTCGTCTCCTTGGCACGTTGCCTCTCATCACATCCTAGAGTGCCCCATTTTCTACCTCTTCCCGGGAGGATATGGAAAAGGAAGGAAGGTAGCATCAAAAAACCAGCAGATTGCCCCGGCCGGTGTGGCTCAGTGGATAGAGCGTTGGCCTGCGGACTGAAAGGTCTTGAGTTCTATTCCGGTCAGGGGCATGTACCTTGCTTGCGGGCACATCCCCAGTGTGGGGTGTGCAGGAGGCGGCTGATCGATGTCTCTCTCTCATCGATGTTTCTGACTTTCTATCCCTCTCCCTTCCTCTCTGTGAAAAATCAATAAAATACATTTAAAAAAGAAAAACAAAAACCCAGCAGATTGCCCCAGCCGGTGTGGGCTCTGTGGATAAGAGCGTCAGCTGTCGTCAGGACTGAAGGGTCCCGGGTTCAATTCCCGGTCAGGGCCCAGGCCCAGGTTGCAGGCTCCATCCACAGTGTGTGGGGTGTGTGCAGGAGGCAGCCGATCCATGATTCTCTTTCATCATTAATGTGTCTCTCTCTCTCCCCCGCCTTCCTCTCTGAAGTCAATAAAAAAATATTTTTGAAAACCCTTAGATTTGAAAATGAAGAGTAAATCTGTCATTCGCACTTGATTCCAGACCAGGAAGTGATTTGTTCTCTTCGCTGGAAGGAGTGGGGGAGGGGAGGCACAGAAACAAAGCATTTGCTCCTGGACCCCCTCCGTGGCCAGGCGTCTCTGTGTCAGGACATAGCCACTCCCTGACCTCTGAGCTGAGGCCATTTCCAACGCCACCCACAGACGCTGCTCCTGTTTCCACAGACACTTAAATCCATCCGGGGACGCCTTCCTCATTGGCCTATGCTGTCCACCCACTGTTCTGGCATCACCTGGGCCAGAACTGCCCTCTCCCCCTCCATCCCCACCCCCAGTCAATGGCACAATCCATTGAGAATGAGATGGGGTTTTATTTCCAGCGATGGCCACCCAGGGTTTAACCAAGTGCACTGGGACCTAAAACAGACCCCGGATGCACAGGCCACAGGAGGAAGGAGGACCTCTCTCTCTCTGCGGAGGATGCTTCCTGTCAGTGGGGGAGGCTCAAACCCCTGGCCTGGTGCCAACCCAGCATCAGAGAGCGGGCCCTCCCACCCCCTCCGCCTCCAGGTGCCGGAATGACAGCCGAGAATGAGCCTTCTTCCAAGTTTAATTCCGTCAAAGTGACCTTGATCACTCGATCGGGTGTTATCGGAGTGTGTTCAAGTGTATTTATGCACGCCTGGAGCCCAGGAGGGGGGGAATCGCTCCTGCAGGCAGCTACCCCCAAAGAGTCCTGGGATTAGGAAAGAAAATGAAAAAAGGCCGAGCGGCTCATTAATAATTCAATGGCTCTCCGGTTTTAAAATCCCCTCCGGTCAACACCCGCCGTCCCTTTGTTCGGAAAATTCCTCGGGCGGGCGGCGAGCAGGCTGGAAGGCCTTGGCGGGCTGTGTGGGGAGACGCTGCTTTCATTGGGGCCCAAGTCGTGCCTCCGGAGTTGGTATGGAAAGTTCCTCCCGCTGCCCGCCCCTGCGCATCAGAGCGCTTTCTGCTCCCGATTTTCCTACCCCGGTGGTGGCCACGTGGCTGGCTCTCTGAGACCCATTCCGGGGCTCAGATGGGAACCCTCTGGATAGCACCCGTAGAGAGATGGTGCAGCTTCAAAATAATTTCTCTGTGAACAACACCCTCACCTGGCTTATTTAAAATAAACTTGAGCTTCCTACACTTGTAAAAAAAATAATAAAACCTTGTGTCAGAACCTTCTCGCAATGTATTATATTGAAAATCGTGAGTACATTGCTTTTTTATGCTTAGTTGCTGAACGTGGCTGTGACCTTTTTTTTAAAAAAACATTTTATTGATTTGATTTACAGAGAGGAAAGGAGAGGGATAGAGAGTTAGAAACATCCATCAGCTGCCTCCTGCACGCCCCCTATTGGGGATGTGCCCGCCACCAAGGTACATGCCCTTGATCGGAATCGAACCTGGGACCCTTCAGTCCGCAGGCCGATGCTCTATCCACTGAGGCAAACCAGTGAGGGCATGGTGTGATCTTTATTTTAATATGCACAGTCAGAGTAGATGCAAATCTTTCAAGAGCCAAGTGTTTGCGTGCATCGCACACGTGTCCTTATGGAGAACATTAAAAGGTCGTTTCTATCGACAAGTGCTCAATGAGCACACGTGTGCCAGGAGCTGCGCTGTGCACCGGGCATTCCTTAGTGAACAGGGAACAGTCTCAGCCCAGAAGTAGCTCACTGTCCAGGGGTGTTTCACAGGCAAATAATTAAGCGCCTCTGGTAGAGAGTGCGTGTCTTTATACGGACAGACGGACCGTGTCAGCTGAGCTGGGTGGCAACTTAACCCGTCTTGAGGAGTGAGTCCAGACCCCCCAGAAGATGCTTTGCCCATACCTTGTTCTGCAGAGAGTTAGATTTAGAGTCACCCATAGCAGGTGGATGTAGGCTTGAAAGCGGGGGACGTTGATCGTGGGAATACACTTTGGGGGGGTGAGGGGGAGGAGAAAGGTATGTATACAGTGGTACCTCGAGATACGAGTGCCCTAACATACGAGATTTTTGAGATACGAGCCGTCGAGCGAGTGATTTTTGCTTTGAAATACGAGCAACAGTTGAGATAGGAGTAATCTTGCGGATCGGCTGGCTGCACCCGACCCCTCAAGTTTACCGAGACTCGAGCATCTCATAGTTTCCCACGCCTCGAGGTGACGGAACGAATTAAACTCGTTTCTCGAGGTTCCACTGTATTGAAGGGTGCTGAAGGGATAAGAGGTTATTTCGCATGTGAGGACCTTCCTAGCATTTGATAATGTACCATTTTGTTTGTGTGGAAGTGCACAGCCTGAAATGATACACAGTGCCTTTCCCAAGGCTGCTGAGGAGGCCAGGGTGGGGGGCCGGGAGGGAGGGGAGCCGGAAGCAGCTCTGGAGTCTAAATCTCCCTCACGGGAACTCTCCTCCTGCTGGCTGGTCCTCACTTCCGCCTGGAGTTCTGGTCCCTTGGGTGTGACTATATCCTCCCTCCCAGATCACAAGTCGTTGGCGGGGGAGGTACAGGTACAATCTACACCTTCTGCTTTTTTTTATTTTTTATTTTGCTGGTCTACCTGCCCATTCTAGGGAATTATATGCAGCCTAGAGATCTGAATAAGCAGGGGATAGCATCTTAGATACCGTATTTCATTTTTAAATGTCTTTTTATTGATTTCAGAGAGGAAGGGACAGGGAGAGAGAGAGAAACATCAATGATGAGAGAGCATCATGGACCGGCTGCCTCCTGCAGGCCCCACACTAGGGATGGAGCCCGCAACCCGGGCCTGTGCCCTGACAGGGAATTGAACCCTGACCTTCTGGTTCATCGGTCGACGTTCAACCACGGAGCCACACCAGCCAGGCAGATATTTCATACTTTTAAAGGCAGAAAAAATTATATGAAATACAGGGTGTCCCCCCCCCCAAAAAAAAAAAACATGCACACACTTTATCAGCTGATAGCTCGATTCTGTATAAATGCGGCCTTCAGAGTTATTCCAAGGGTGGGAATGTAGGTTTGGGGGCACCCTATATGTTTCCAGATGAAACGATTGTCTTTGCTTGAACTTCCCAAAGTTCCAGTGGTCGCTATTTGAAAGCTACTCTTCTGTTTATTTTCTGCTTCTCTGTCTCCTAATGGCCAAGCTCTCCCTAATTCCAAAGGAGGAAGCAACCTCCGCAGCCCCCCACCGGCGGCCAGGTCATCCCCAGTTCCCCTCCACGATGGCATCGCAATCCTGGTGACAGTCTCCCCGCCCTGCTCGGTCTTGGGCACGTCCTGGGAGCTCATGTCCACAGAGGAGACACCTAAATCTTGGGAAATGCTCTCTTTATCTGTCAGCCGCGGGCATGCCCACAAATGAGAAGCCGCAGATTACCACATACATCACAGAGTGATCCCTAGACGGGCAGCTGGGGGAAATGGGTGTTTAAACAAGTTTCTAATGGGGCGTCTGGCTGACACCCCGCATTTCGCCATCGGTATGCAGCACTGAACAGCCTGGAGGTGTGATGTGGGGAGTATTTCCTTGTAAATATTGGAGAGTGAAAGCTACTGTCCCTTTAAAGATTAGGTTTCTGGTCTCTTAAAGACCTTGTATGATGTTCTAGACCAGTGGTCGGCAAACTGCCAGCCAAGGTTTGCTGTTCTGTTGACGAATGAGTTTGCCGACCACTGAGTTAGGCAACCGTCAATTGTCGGCAAACTCATTCGTCAGCAGAGCCAAATACCGACAGGACAACCATTGGAATTTCTTTGGAGAGCCAAATTTTTTAAACTTAAACTTCTTCTAATGCCACTTCTTCTAAACAGACTGCCCAGGCCGTGGTATTTTGTGGAAGAGCCACACTCCAGGGGCCAAAGAGCCACATGTGGCTCGCGAGCCGCAGTTTGCTGACCATGGTTTTAGACTATTTTTCTACTTCATTGCAATTTTCAAACCTAAAAGGAAAAGACCCTAGAAAGCCTTGTAAAAACAAGGCCGATTCCAGCTGCGTCCTAGAGGCGGGACTCAGAGGGGGACCCATCTGAGTCTGCGGGGACCCATCACCTGGCAGCTCCGCTCAGCACCAGGTTGGGTCCTCACCCCCGTCCCGGGAGCTCCCTTTCTGCCCTTCACTCCCAGGGCAAAGCTCAGGTACCAGCCAGAAAGCCAATGGCGGGAGACTTGATCTAACACTCCCAGGGACCCGCAGGAGGGGGTCATCATGCAGCCCCATTTCTCCCGCTGCCATCTGCAACTGTGTTCGATAAACACGATGCCCTGGGGGTTCGCGGGAAATGCCCCAAACCGTCAGTGAACCCCGGAACCCCAGTAGCTCTGGAATGCAGAGGGGGGCAGGGAGCGGGTCCCGGTGTGCACAGGGCGGGCCTGGCTGTGCTCCTGCCACAGGCCTGCTGGCTGGGCTGCCCACATCCAGGGGCACCCCCTCTCCCTCCGTCCTGGCAGCTCTGGCACCAGAGGCAGTGCCCCCCGAGTTAGCATCTTCAGGCCCAGACCACGCCGGGCCGCGAGAGGCTGGGCAATGTCTAACACGGGAATGATTTTATTTCCATCTTATTAGGGAACACCCCTTTATTTTACTTTATTTTATTACTATTATTTTTAGCTCTACACCTTGACTAGCGGGTGTGGTGCAGCATACACAAAACGAGCGTGGTGCTTCTTAAAATTTAATGCCGCAGATTGCCTCTCCCGGGCATAGGGCACCCGCAAATGTGAGTCCCGGATGGATGGGTTCCAGGAATAGAGTCACTTCGACATCGCATCGGGGAGATTGAGCTTCGCCGGCGCCTGCGGCTCATGTTCGCCTCCAAAGAGCTGTTTAACGGAGGAATGGAATGGCTTTCCTCCATCATCATAATTCCTCTTTATGCGTTGTTGTTTTATGCAACACCTACCTGTGTGCGGCCCAGAAAGTACATACATAAAATGTCTCTATTTATGTTTGATCATCACAAGGTCACACGCCTCTGTGACGGAAAACGCTGAGCAGTGAAAAAGGAGAGAAGGGGAAAATTCCACGTAGGTTCTCCTGGGAAAAACGATACTGACCGGCCAGCGGGGCAATTTGCCTCTCGCTCTTGTCCACGTGAAATTTCGTGCGGGTTTAAGTCAGAACACACTTCTGTGCGCTGCGCAGCAAATGTTTTCTCATCGTCTTCATTCCTTTTGCAACAAATACAGTGGTACCTCGAGATGCGAGTTTAATTCGTTCCGTCACCTTGAGGCGTGGGAAACGATGAGACGCTCGAGTCGCGGTAAACTGGTGGGTCGTGTGCAGCCAGCCCATCCGCGCAATGACTCCTATCTCAACTGTTGCCCGTATTTCAAAGCAAAAATCCCTCACTTGACGCCTAGTATCTCAAAAATCTCGTATGTTAGGGCACTCGTATCTTGAGGTACCACTGTATTCCCCACCATCTACTCTTTGCCGGGCACTGAAGATACATCAGTGAACGAGATACACCGTGTGGCTGGTTTGTTACCTCCCCTTCTCTTCCGCTTTGAGCCCAGGTGTGGGCACCTTCGTCTGCCCGTCACCACACATGCTTCCAGCCGGTGACATATGGTCCCGGCTCAGAAGTTCACTCACCCCTCTCTGCATAAACGACGACCTCATTGATCCCTAGTGAAGTGTGCCATGTGGACCGCAAAGTGACGCAGTCTGCAAACGAGCGCCTCAAGGAGAATCACAGACCCGTTCTCTCTGGCAGCCCAACTTCTAGTTCTTCCCGCTCCATTCCCCTTCATGCATAATGCACACATGTGCAAACATGCACATATACAGGTGCAAACATGCACACATACAGGTGCAAACATGCACATATAGGTGCAAACATGCACATATACAGGTGCAAAACATGCATACATACAGGTGCAAACATGCACACATACAGGTGCAACATGCACACATACAGGTACAAACATGCACGCATACAGATGCAAACATGCACATATACAGGTGCAAACATGCACACATGCAGGTGCGAACATGCACATACATGTGCGCAAACATGCACACACGTGTGCAAATGTGCACATACAGGTGTGCACACACAGTAATAGACAGTGATGTATATACTTTTCATGTCACTGTTCGACATGATGTGGGCCACTTACTTCCTGAGACTTTTTCTGTCTCTCCTCCTTCCTACTCCTCCAAACAGAATGTTCACCCCAATGAGTAAGAGCCTACGTCGTTGAGCTTTCTCGGGGTGGGGTCAGGGGTCACGAGAGCAGGTGGGAAGGAAGGAAGGATGCAATCGTTAGGAAAAAGGTCCACTCCCGCCCACAGTGAGGGAGCGTGCGCACTTCCTCACAGCCTTGAACTCACTGCCACTTGTATTTTGAAAACTGTGGCTCATGGAGTCGATGATATCAATGCTCTCCTGTTGTTGGCACAGATCGATCTTCTTGTGTTTGCCGACCCATGGAGTGCCACCCAAATCCAGTCGCCCCCTGAGGTTTCTTCCAGATGTGCACACGTATTGATCTTGTTCTGGCCAGTCAGGGAGAGGCCGGGCTTGCTGCGAAGGAACTGTCTGACTTTGAAACTGGGACTCAAAGCTATCGGACATTGAAATTGGGACTCGATCATTTTCCTTTTGCTCTTAGGGGTTTACTTCTAGCCTACAGGGGCAAGATGTTTTTAAAGACAAGAGTCAGGGGGTACGGGGGGCGAGGAGGAGGCAGATGCAGAGGCAAAGAAGCCATGAACAGACTGTCGTGCTACAGCGGGAAGGCAGGGGAGGTTGAGGGAGGGGCCTGTAGATCAACCGAAGGACTTGTGTGCATGTGTGTGTGAGCATGGCCAGTGGATGCAGGGCAGTGGGGGGGGGGGAGGGGGACGGTTGGGGGCATGTGCTGGGGGGTGGGGAGGGCAAATAGGGAAAAAAAATTAAATAACTAACTAAATAAAAATGGGCTGTATCACCGGGGTGATGGCTGTCTTCCAAACGGGCTGTAAGTCATATAATTGAGCTAAGGCCCGGGATACATTTGTAGTTTATTTATTTTTTTCCTTAAAGTAGAAGTATAATGTAATCTGAATGCGGTAGAATTCACAGACTTCCATTTCTCCCCAGAAGAAAAAGCATTTATTCCTTTCTCATATCACCTTGCTTAGTGCTTTCTGATGCATTTGTTTTAGGGGGAGGGAGGGTAGGGGAGAGTCTTTTATCGTCATTACTCACAGGGCCAGATGAGTTTGGAAGGAGGCTTTTATGGCGTACTTGAACTTAATGGATTCCAGTGCGCCGAGTGAAATAGGGTGCACACCGCGGCGTTTACACCGGCATTAAGTCGGGAGGCGCGCCGGGCCCCCCCGATGGCGGTGCTTGCCGGGGTAAAGTATGACCCTGTCTGGCCCGTTACCGGCCGCGCCTGGATAAAAACCCAGCTCCTCACACTCATCAAATCTCCCGGCGTGGACATGCGTGTCTCGTGTCAAACTGATCACGGGGGCTCTGCAGTCCCTCCTGGAGAACCTCAGTTCCCCTCCAGACCTGGCGATGCTGGGTTGGCCTGCCTACCGCTCCGAATGCCTCTAGCGGCTGTCTCAGCACACTCTTCCTCTGCTGGCATTTGAGCCAAGTGACTGTGTGATTGTCAACTGTCTCCCCGTGACCCCCCCACACACACATACCCCTTTTCTAAACATCAATTAAAAATAAAAATGAGCCAAAACCGGTTTGGCTCAGTGGATAGAGCGTCGGCCTGTGGACTGAAGGGTCCCGGGTTCGATTCCGGTCAAGGACATGTATCTTGGTGGCGGGCACATTCCCAGTAAGGGGCGTGCAGGAAGCAGCTGATCGATGTCTCTCTCTCATCGATGTCTCTAACTCTCTATTCCTCTCCCTTCCTCTCTGTGAAAAACCAATAAAATATATTTGAAAATATATATATAAATGAGTGAACGCAGAGTGAAGGAGCCAATAAGTGGGTTCTCAAAGACCTCTATCACGTCAGGTCTTCTTGCACGTGGTTCAATCTAGTAACCACACCCTCTTTCAAAATTGATGCGTTAATAAGAGCAACATTATTTGTTACGCAATTTCTTCTTTTCCTGATAGAGGCATTTCTTTCACCAACTCTCCTCCCGCCCCGAATGCTAACACCGGCCCTGGGAAGGCGGGAGGCAGGCAGGTGGAGACGCTTTCACAAACGTAGGGCTGTTTGCCTTTTGCTGGCCTGGCCCCTCCAATTCTACTCCCCTGTTCCTCCGAGGATCGGTGATCCCCCGCAATGGCCGTCGCCTCACTCCAGTAATGCACTTGCACTTGGGTTGGAACTCTTCTCCCCCAAGATTCACTAGCCCCGCAGTCAGTCCTCCTGGCAGTTTTAATGAGGTTTGACCTTCTCTTTTATGGGCTGCGCCGCACTTGGTTGTAGCGCTGCCAGGGGCGGGTCAATAACAGGTGAGCTGTATCCCCGGGGCCGGCTGTAATTCAGCGGCCGTGGAAGGCATCTCCGGATGGCAGGCCGTTAAATCTCGCAAAAGCCCTGTGATCTTTCCTAATGGAAGCCCGTGCCTCCAGCCAAGGGGGCTCTCCCTTCGCCTTTTTATGGACCGCTGCGCCCCAGTGTTCCGGGCAGCTCAGGCTGAAATACGGAAATAGGCCGCCCCCCTCCCGCCCCACGCTCCTGCGTGGCCATCAAACATGGAAATACGGAAGTTGTCAACATAAAATACTCTCATCGTGGGCTCTGCAACCTTTCCCAGGAACTTGGAAATTTAGTGCTTCCAAATGGACCTCGGGGGGATTGCGAGGCTGTGGGTTCAGCGCCTGGAAATATATTCACAGCTGGCAGTGTTCTTGAGGTCTCCCTCTAATTTGTTTCTTCGACATCCACCGCCAGGCCAAGGACTTTCATTATATGTTAGCAGCCGTATAGTTTTTATCCAAACCCCTCTTTCTAAATCAGAATCGGATCAGATTCCCTACCGCCCTCAGAAACCTCCCCAACTAAACCTCACCAGCACCTCAAGGAAGCGTGTGCCGAGTCGGTTGCATTTGATACTGGCATTCGTGGTGCTCTTGTGCTCACTTATTTGATATTCATGAAAAAACGAACTATGTGTCTGCAATGGAATCAGTTGGGTAATTGGAAAAAGGAACTCTGAGTTTACCTTGGAATGGCCACACTTTCTGTGCTGTGAAATTGTCTTTCTCATTGCTCCTTTCCTGGAATGTGTATATTATGTTTTTCTAGAGGCCCGGTGCACGAAATTTGTGCATGGACAGGGTCCCTAGGCTTGGCGGGTGATCAGGGCCGACCTCTGGGGTGACCGGAGGGGCGATCAGAGGGCCCTGCTGGCATCCACATTGGCTGCGGGCTGGGGGCAGCTCCTACTTTGAGCCCGGTGGTCAGTGCACTGCGTAGCGACCGGTTGTTTCACTCGTCATCCTGCCATTCAGTTGATTTGCATATTGGGCTTTTATAGAGGATGTTTGATAAGGACTTCAGTCCCTAGAAACAATTCTAGGACTGCCAGTTGATCCTCTGGCTTTGTAAGCTACCATTCTGGGCCTCAGGATAGCTTAAAGCCGTTCCGATTTTGAAAAGTCACCTTTGGTTTCTAGATCTCCTCACTGTGTCCTACCTTATGGCTCAAGCACTGGAGGCTCCACGCCTTCTGCTGCTCGAGTCCCCGGAACTCCGTGGAAGGACTGCAAGGCAGCTTAGGTCTGTGGCAGCATCATGTAACCTACCTGGACCCTAAAGGGATGGAGAAAAGACATATCATTTCATATGATAAAAACAGACACGTCTAATTTAATGCAATTCTACTTACGTAATAAAAAATATATATATTCTACTGATTTCATATAATTCTACTTATCTAAGGTAGGTTTCACATCATTCTACTGATATGAAAACTAAGTAAATTATCCCTGTCATTCAGTACCTATATGTATTTGCCAAATTTACAGCAGAGATGATGAATTGTTTACATATATCAACTAATATTGAAATTGATGTAGATATAATCTTAGGTAATGTTTTTTAACTTTTTAAAAAATGTCAAGCAGACGGATGGTTGCTAGAGGGGAGAGGTTAGGGGGCTCAGGGGAAAGGGTGAAGGGATTGAGAAATACACATCGGCAGTTACAAATAGTCACAGGGATGTGAAGTACAGCAGAGGGGGTGCAGTCAATCATATTGCAATAAGCATCATTTTATGTCTTTAAAATAATGAAACATCGCTTACTCTAACAATGATGTAAAGCGAGTTTAAATGTGTTCTTTCAAGGACAATCTTTCCATGTTTATGGGAGAGTTTGAAGCATGTGACAGGCACAGTATGTTACAGCTGGGCCACTAGGGTATTGATCCAGACACATGGAGAGACGATGTGTTTTGGAAGTAAATATTTTCAATGTTTTTGTGTTCATAAAAGCCCAACCAAACCTGCTCCCCTCGTTGGAGAGAGTTAACTGAGAATTCATGAACTGCCTTTTGTCCGCCAAGGTCTCTATATATCTCTTCCCTCTCTAATTGCAGACAAAAGGTTTGGGGTTATGTTTTTTCACTCTGAAAATCAATAATGATAAAAGTAACTAATAACCAGGAAGCTTGGAGATATGTAGCTGCTGCTTTCAACCTGCCTACACATCTTAATACTCCCGAATGTGTTTGAAAATTTTGTGTGCGTGACCCTAGAACAGGGGTTCTCAACCTTCCTAAGGCCGCGACCCTTGCATACAGTTCCTCATGTGGTGGTGACCCCCAACCATGAAATGTTGCTACTGTGATGCATCGTGATGTAAATATCTGCTTTTTCCAATGGTCTTAGGCGACCCCTCTGAAAGGGTCGTTCAACCCCCCAAGGGGTCACGACCCCCAGGTTGAGAACCACTGCCCTAGAACATAAACTTGCTTATACA
This sequence comes from Lasiurus cinereus, assembly GCA_011751065.1. Lineage (NCBI taxonomy): Eukaryota > Metazoa > Chordata > Mammalia > Chiroptera > Vespertilionidae > Lasiurus > Lasiurus cinereus. Next base: position 1,588,931 of record JAAGEH010000188.1, on the reverse strand, counting down.
TTTACACATAAAGCACGCGAGGACGACCTTACCAAAGTGTAACTGACTTCCAGGAAGCCCGCAAGGGTTGTTGGTCAAGGCACCGAAATCTAGGCATGTCTTGGCAGGAGAGAGGCCAAGAGGTTGGGAACATACGTTGTAAGAACATGAGTCACTCATCTGATGAAAACAGACCAATGTGCGACAATGAGGCACATCATCCATGGGATCTAGATTCACGTACGGCTCCACACAACGGAGACTTGAAGTGTGTATTTCATGGTCCCAGAGCTCCGTTTCCTAACACCATCTGTGGGAAGTGAAGATGCGTCCTTTGATCGATTTATTTATTTTTAATTTTAATAAATCTTTATTTTTCAGATTATTACATTTGTTCCTCTTTTTTCCCCCCTTACCTCCCCTCCACCTGGTTCCCACCCCACCCTCTGCCCTTACCTCCTCCCCATTACCCTCATCCATAGGTGTACGATTTTTGTCCAGATTCTCCCTGCACCCCCCTCACCTCTTTCCCCTGAGAATTGTCAGTCCACTCCCTTTATATGCCCCTGATTCTATTACATTCACCAGTTTATTCTGTTCACCAGATTTTCAATTCACTTGGTTGTTAGATTCACTTGTTGATAGATATGTATTTGTTGTTCATAATTTTTTACCTTTACCATTTCCTTCTTCCTCTTCTTAAATAATACCTTTCGGCATTTCATATAATACTGGTTTGGTGGTGATGAACTCCTTGAGTTTTTTCTTATCTGTGAAGCTCTTTATCTGCCCATCAATTCTGAATGATAGCTTTGCTGGGTAGAGTCATCTTGGTTGTAGGTTCTTGCATCTTTTGATTTAGGCCTAAACTCCCAGCAATAATGTTATCAGGTTCTGGGAAACAAACATCTGCTCTTACTGCATAATCTTTGGAACTTTCGACAAGCCAGGTGGAGATTTGTTGACAGCTGTGTGTTGACTAGTCTGAGCAAATTCATAATGACGGTGACAGCTTAAGGGTTTGGTTAGACACATTTCAACCAAACACTGTGAGGACATGCTAACTCTTTGCTCCTCGTTTTAGAAGACAGGATGATACCACCAAGTCTTCAGACCATGAAGTTTTTGTTCAATAAAAGAGTGTTGGCTATTCCTGTACAAAAGCCTTCTTATGCTTTATGATCTCCAGTATGCCTGTCTCTCTCCAGCTTCCAGACCCAACACCGACTGTCTCAGGGGTAGCAGAGGGAAGCCACACAGGAGACCCAGAGTATCGCTTAGGCGAATCCATGACCTCCCTTCCCCCTCCACCCTCCCTGCCTTCCTTCCAGCCTTTTCTCTCCGTCTCCTCTCGATCTCCCAGGAGCAGAGACAGTATCCCGTGGCTGCCTAAACTGCTGAAAGGAAATGCTAATTCTTAAATACAAATGAGCTGGGATATTTCTGAAAACCTCAGAAGGGATTCAACTCCTTAAGGTTTTCATTCTCAATTAAGATGGTTTTGTACCCTAGCCAATCTCATCTTCAAAGCATATTTGTAACAGATGGATAATTATTTTTTTTATTGTGTGGTGATTCCATTTCCACTATAGAAAGTCAGTGTCCACTGAGGCCAGATCTCATTTTAATTGGTTATGGAGGTAATAAATTATTTATTAATGAGGAATAACACAGCTTCCCACAAAGCACACTGATAACATATTCCTTCTGGGATTATAGTATTTTAGTTTTTTTCATGGGCGGATTCTGAGCTGAGGAATGCAAGGCTTTGAAAGATTCAGAGCCAACAGAATAAAAGCGAGGGTGACTAGGCATAACTCTGCTTCTTTGTGGAAGACAGGCCCAGAGCAAAGAACTGTTATCCAGTCCTGGGGCTCGAAGGATGCGGGGAGAACGGGCTGGGTGGAGGGCACCTCACTGTGGGTTGTTAGTCTCCCCGAATCTCAAAAGCACAGTATTACCCAATGCTCTTTCTTAAATATGTTTTTATTTTATTTTAAATAATTCTTTATTGTGAAAAGGATTATATAAGTCCCCTTTCTCCCCCTCACCCTCCTCCAACTTCCCCTTCCCCCACTGCCCAGGCCTTCAGCATCCTATTGTCTGTGTCCATGGATTATGCATGCATGCATACAAGATCCTTGGCTCATTACCTCCCACCCACCCACCCACCCTCCCCACCTTCCCTCTGAGATTCTCCACTCTGTCCCAGGCTTCCATGTCTCTGGATCCACTCCGTTCATCAGTTTATGTTGTTATTTAGATTCCACAATTGAGTGCAATCATGAGATGCTCGTCTTTCTCTGAGCGACTTATTTCACTTAGCATCACACTCTCCAGGTCTCTCCCTGCTGTCACCAAGAGCAAGAGATTGGTCTTTATTGGTTTTAGAGGAAGAAAGGAAGGGAGAGGGAGAAGGAAACATGGATCGGTGGCCTCCTGTGTGCCCCTTCCTGGGGATCTAATTGAGCCTGCAACCTGAGCCTGTGCCCTGATCTGGAATGGAACTTGGACCTCTGGATGCAAAGGATGATGCTCAAGCCACTCAGCCACGCTGGCCAGGGCCAAGGGTTTTTGAGGAGGAAATGCAGAAAAAAGGCACTTCCCCCCCAAAGAAATAGAAAGACCCAAGTTAAATTGGCATCCCAGAGGATGATATTTTAGTACGGTCTTGGCTACATTGGAAATAATCACGGCGAACAGCAGGGGGCGATGTGGCTGGGATGAGACTGAAGGGGCTAGCTGGTGCACTAAGACTTTGGGACTTGCTCCAAGAACTCTGAAAGCCCTTCTGTGTCTTGAAACTTAATCTTTCCTTTAGGAAAAGAACTCGGACCGTGAGGAGGATGGGCTGGTTAAAGAAGCACATAGAGAGGGGACGGGTCAGCTGAAAAGTGGGGACAGTAATCCTGAGTGAGAGGTGCCGACAGCCTTGGGCTGAGGAGGAGGAGGATTCGGGGGGGTGTTTTACAGTCTGTGGTTTGGGAAACAATTTGATTCGAGGCTGGGAAGTGGGGGATTTTTACAATTTAATATGGTCTCAACTTGATTTTTTTCATGTTGATCTTGGCTATGATGGATGTTTGCCTCGGATCACAACATGGGAGGGAAAGCCAGAACTCTAGTCCAGGTTTTCTCAGCTGGTTTCCATCGTGAAGACTCAAATGCGCTATGGAAGCTGGCAAATAATTTTGAAAATAATTTTTATCGTCTTTAGAGGGAGAGAAAGGGAGAGGAGACGCAGAAACATCAATGAGAGGGAATCGCCCATTGGCTGCCCCCTGCACGCCCCCCTCCTGAGACTGAGCCTACAACTGAGGCATGAGAATCAAACCATGACCTCTTGGTTCCTGGGTGGACGCTGAGCAACACCAGCGGGGCGCAAGCAGATAATCTCATTTTGATTATCGGACTGTAGCTGCGGCGTCAGTCCACTAATGGCTAAAGATTTCTCTCTGTCTTCCAATAAAAGCTGTCATTACGGGCCTGCAGTAAGAGGCCAGCGAGGCTTTTGTGCTTCAGTTTGGTGCGTCCGGGTACGTTTCGACGTGTGCTCTTTATTTCTAACCCCCCGGAGCCCATTAGGCATGGTGGGAGAGGGGAGCACAGCACTCAGGTCCTGACAAAGGAGGTTTCCTTTGATTTTGAAAGATGGCCGAGTGCGCTTCAAGTGTCCCTGTCCATTAACGGACTCTCTGAGCCTCTGGGATGGCTCAGACGTTGTTTACATCTTCTAGCTAAAGGGCCACGCTTTGTGCTCAGCTTCTGGTCACTAATGTCCCCAACAGAAAAGGGCAGGGAGGGAGAAAATGAGAAACGAGGGAATGCAGGACGCTAGGGAGAAGGAACCGAAGGGGGTCAAACCGGTGTGGCTCAGTGGATAGAGCATCGGCCTGAGGACTGAAAGGTCCCAGATTCGATTCTGGTCAAGGGCATGTACCTTGGTTGTGGGCACATCTCCAGTGTGGGGAGTGCAGGAGGCAGCTGATAGATATCTCTCTCTCACCGATGTTTCTGACTCTCCCTCTCCCTTCCTCTCTGTAAAAAAAAATACACACACACACACACACACACACACACGAGCTAGATGGGCTTGTACTTTGGACCAATCAGCATCAGTGTTGATGAATGTGCAGTACCATCCAAGGCCCACAGAGACATATTAGAAATGTAATTTCATTGACTCATGATATGGTTGATTCTGCCTATATTAGTATGTTTCTTTTTCTTCCTCTCTGACCTTCCATCTCCTCCCTTCCCACCCCTCCTACCCTGTTCCGAAGTGTAGAAACCACAGGCTAAGACATCAGCCATCCGCTGAGAACGCAAATAGGTTTCTTCTCCTTGGTACCAACCTGGGCCTGCAGGGCAGTGCGGCTGGCTTCTCTTGCACAAGCATTTTTTTTATTTTATTGACTTTTCACAGAGAGGAAGGGAGAGAGATAGAGAGTCAGAAACATCGATGAGAGAGAGACATCGATCAGCCGCCTCCTGCACGCCCCACAGCGGAGATGTGCCTGCAAGCAAGGTTCATGCCCCCGACCAGAATCGAACCTGGGACCCTTCAGTCCGCAAGCTGATACTCTATCCACTGATCCAAACCGGTCTTGGCCCAGCATTTTGATATGCGAGCCTTTACCTGCATCTCGCGTGGTACCCGCTGGACAGGCCACTTGGCAACAATAGAAGATTCGGGAGGGACTGTCAGCCAGCAGAACACTACGCGTTTGTGCAATTAAAAAAAAAAAATTCAGCGTCTCTTCAAAAAAATACCAACTGGATTCATGTTCATCAGTCATCTCGGCTGAAGACGAATGTTTGCTTCACACAAGAAAAGTCATTAAAACTGACGAATTAATTGCCCAGAACTGGAATTCATATTGTGCCCCAGCTGGCAGGATAAACACAGTGTTTTCAGTCAATTCCTTAGGAAAACATCTGCGTGGTGGTGCGAGTGTGTTGATTTGGACGAGGGTAGACCAGCCAGCCACACCGCGTGCTACTGGCGAGGGAGGCGGGATGGGTGACCCGCAACCCAGCGGGCCCGGCACCCAGTGCGGAGCGGCTAAGTCTGCATCCCTGGCTCCCGCAACACAATCAGTCGGTGCGTGTTTTCCTGGCGGCAATTAGCGGCAGGCAGGTGTGCTAATGAAATAAAGTTGCCATTCCCTCGGGGGCTATTTGTAATGAACGTCTCACGACAACGCGAGCCTCCAACTGTGCACGTTAAGAATTGATTAATCACGAAGCCATTAAGTCACATATTAGGTTACATATTGTGCCAATGCAAGGGATACTGCTAATTAAGTAATCATAATCACTCACATGTGCCACATCTAATTAACTTTCTCTCTCTCTCTCGGTGCTCGCTTCTGCGTCTCATTGGCCATCTCCTGCGATGTTGTTTCCCAGTAAAGGAGGTTGCTGTGGTAACACACTCGGAGGGTTCAGAGAAAGTGGCTTTGCACCACAATTCCTTGGGGCCACCCCGAGTCTATTCTTGAGGGACGGAACTAGCATGAGCACAGGGTGCAGGGTTTTCAAATGCTTCTGTGCAGATTCAGTTGGGAAAACAGCTTTAAAACTTCTGAACAAGTGGAACACTAGGGTCTCCATGCTCCAGAGCAGTGGTTCTCAACCTTTCTAAGGCTGCGACCCTTGCATACAGTTCCTCATGGGGTGGTGACCCCCAACCATGAAATGTTGCTACTGTGATGCATCGTGATGTAAATATCTGCATTTTCCGATGGTCTTAGGCGACCCCTGTGAAAGGGTCGTTCGACCCCCAAAGGGGTTGCGACCCACAGGTTGACAACCGCTGCTCCAGAGGATTGCAGTCTGTTGACCTGGTGGTATGTGTGTGAGCTAAGAGCCCACCCTCTGATCCGGGAAGAATCCTTAGAGGTTCTTGATCTCGGGAGGAAGGGAAGTTCAATGGACCTTTCTTCAGTGTCTGTCTCCGAGAAAATGGTACCTTCAAACTGGTTCCACCTTGACAGGTGAATTTGAGCATCTCTCCCCGTTCAAGCTCATTGAAAGTATCTCATCACCGAACAGTGGCTTCTCTACCTGATGTTGAACCGTCTCAAAAGTTCGTGTGACTAGTTCTTTAACTTATTGGTTGGCTAGTATTTTACAATGAGTGACATAGTTCCAGCACGCTCTTCACCAGGAACCTGAACAACAGATTTCATTGTTGACACTCTCAAATCAATGAAAAGGAAAAACGAATTGTGTGGTTGGTTGGTGATGGTGTTTCTTCTCATCACTGTACTTCTGCATGGCATTGCCTGGGATTCTACCTCCAGTGTACCAACAGTTCAGTTCTAATAACCACACGAGGCATCGGATATACACTGTGTTCAGAGTGCTGTGCAGTGGCTTCACACAGATGGTTATAACTCACTCTTACCCAGTGAAACAGGTCTGACCCTCCTCCGTTTGCAGGCAAGAAAACGGAATGAGCCGCAACTGGTTTGGCTCAGTGGATAGAGCATCGGTCTGTGGACTGGAAGGTCCCAGGTTCGATTCTGGTTAAGGGCATGTACTTTGGTTGCGGGCACATCCCCAGTGGGGGGCGTGCAGGAGGCAGCTGGTCGATTTCTCTCTCTCATTGATGTTTCTAGCTCTTTATCCCTCTCCTTTCATCTGTGCAAGAAATCAATAAAATATAGATTAAAAAAAAACACAGGGAATGAGATGTTGAATAACTTGTCCAGGTCAAAGACTAGCGGACGGCAAAGCCAGGGCACTTCTGCAGACCATCTAGCACCAAAGGGAACCTTATCAGCTACTCAAGTGTCACCTCACTGGTTCATCCATCGCTTCGGTTCTTAAAAGGACCTGCCGCTATTGGTTTCCTACTTATTGACAATAGTGAGGATTCTCCTAAAACCTAGCTTTTCATGAGAATTTTTGTTTGTTTGTTTTTAACACATTCAGACCCCTGAAAAGGGCTCAAATATGTAGACTTTAATTGTAAAAATGGTGCTCATATCCCTGGGGGGAGATAGCGAAGGCAAAAAAAGAACACAGAGGCAGGAAATTGAAGCAAAGCCTATTTTATCTCTCGTACGTGGGATATTTGCCACATTATCTGAGGAGTCTCTGCATTTCTTTACCATAATAAGGCAATTTGCATTAAATCACATCATTGGTGCCAAAAATACAGTCACAGACAAAAGCAGCGCGAAATAAGTATCTGAAAGTGTAGCTTGCTATTTATACTTTTGTATTTTATTTGCATGTGATTTCCAGCGAGAAAATTAATATTTATCATTTTATTTTTACCTCTATATGGAAAGCATTCAGTGATCCTCGAGTCATATTCATTTTAGCATGAAATGAATATTAAAATACGGCTTTTTCAATCATGTCTTCAAGATGGGAAGTCTTCACTTCTTCAAGTTAAAAGTGTAACAGGAAAAATGTTCCTTCACACATTGCCGTTGCCTCTGCAGACTTATTTTTTTAAATTTCCCTTCATACATAGAAACTGTGCAAGAAGTCAAGAGAAATCTGGGCCTGTGGTGAGCATCGGAGCTTGTACTTGAACATGGGTACTGAAATGTTTAGGATGTCGGCGGTAATGAGGCAAAGTCAAAGTCATTAAGTACAAATGGAGGAAATCACAGAACTGCTCATTACTGGGGTGCTACCTCCCACCCAGAGATCAGACCCTTAGATCTGCTTTACATTTATTTTCTATTTATATGTGGTTTATGAAACGGTGGTTTCTGATTGCTCGATTTCCAGGAGATACATATTCAGATGCATAATTATTGCGTTTAAGAAAAACTCGGCGAACTCTATGGAAATGCAAGGGCGCTGTTAACTGGGTCCTGGTACTAATTCCAAAGTGAATATGACAATGGTGGCCTGGTGGGTGTCCCATCCTGCAACTCAATTCTGCTAGGGAAGAGCCTCAGATTCCGCAGGTGCAGGGTTCAAGGTTCCCCCTCCCTCAGAAACCAGTCGCAAGGCCATGTTGTTACCTGTGCTTCTGGTCAACCGGCTACAGGTGGGAGGTCCCAGGACCTCGGCATTGGGCTCTGCACACTTGTCACAAGGCCAGGCTGTCTGTCACCTGGCCTGTCCATCAGAGGCTCCCAAACCCTGGCCTCAGCTTCCACTAATTTCTGAGAGCCGTTCCCACAGCTCTGAGAGAGAGTTTGCCCCCTCGATCCCTGGCTTCTTAGAAAAGGCTGAGGTAAGCTGCCTGCTCGCTCTTCGGTTGGGTAGGAGAGGGAGAAGCCATCTGCTCTTCGAGGTCTTGGCTGGGGAAGATGCCATCTTGCGATGTATTGGCTGGCTGCTAATTGCTGGGCTGTTTGTTGAACTGTTGGTCTCCGTCTCCCTGATCCACTTGCTGGGAATGTTCTTAGCTTCTTCCTCACCCGCCTCAGCATGGTTTACGATGTGCGCTAGGTGTCAAGCATGGCTGGATTGCGTAGACCTAGTATGAAAAGCAGAATATAAAATACTCCGTGAATTAGTTTTCCTATTGATCACATACTAAAATAATGATAGTATGTTGGCCAAATTATTAGACATATGTTATCGTTAACGTAATTTTACTGGTTCTTTTTGCTTATCGTAATTTGCTAAGAATGTAAAAGTCTGCAGGTAGCTTACATTGCATTTAGTATATTGTATATTGAATATATATATATGTGTGTGTGTGTGTGTGTGTGTGTGTGTGTGTGTGTATGTATGGTCTATATATACAGTGGGTTGGAATGTTTGAAATCCATGTAGTTACGGAGTTACGGTCAGGTGAGTTTCAAAGAAGAATGGAGAATTAGTAGAAGACATGTTAAATGAAATGTCTTCTAAATGACACCCGCCGTGTGAAGTCTACCTGAGGGTTGGACCCAGGGGAAGTATCCGTGAGAGAGAGAGAGAGAGAGAGAGAGAGAGAGAGAGAGAGAGAGAGAGAGAAAGAGAGAGAGAGAGAGAGGTGTGAGGAGATAAAAGTGACAGAGGGAACGTGCCTGTCACTCGTAGGGTTCACATAGGGCCACCTTCCTGAGCTGTGGCATCCCTCCTGGTGCCCAAACGCTGCTGTGTCTACGGGAATCCAAAACTTATGTGGAAAGGAAGCCTCTAAGATGGATACCAAGTCCTCCTTACAGCCCGGTTATCTTGATAGATTGATCCCAGGACTCATTAATATGCTGCCTCTAAAGGGTTCTGGGAAATAAGATACGGATGAGGGACAGATGAGCAGTGGCTCTGTTATCTTCGCTCCCCACACATTGCTGACTTCCAGCGTGTGTTCCCCTACCTGTGTCTATGTGTGGTTTGTATATGTGGTCCCAATGAGAATCCAGTATAGCATTTCCTGTTTCTGGTTTTCAAGCCCTACGTAAGGACCATATATTTTTCTATCCAGACTTCAGATAGATATGGTATGGTGGGTTGTCTTTCTTACGGTGGCCCACTGGAATTCGTCATATGAATTCATGGGGAGGGCCCGCCAATGGCGTTTTTTAATATGCAGTCTTCCATGTACTTTGGCTTCTTATTGAAATACACACAGATAATTCATCAAGACAAAAATCCTACATGCTACGGAATTCTAAAATGACTTCTTTTTTAAAAATATATTTTATTGATTTTTTTTACAGAGAGGAAGGGAGAGGGATAGAGTTAGAAACATCAATGAGAGAGAGACATCGATCAGCCGCCTCCTGCCCGCCCCCTACAGAGGATGCCCACAACCAGGATGCATGCCCTTACTGGAATCGAACCTGCGACCTTTCAATCCTCAGGCCGACGCTCTCTCCACTGAGCCAAACCAGTTTCGACTGAAATGACTTCTTAAAGCACGTACTGTATTTTATCTGACTGGGCACCGTCCTGTGTGCCGTCTAGCAAAATGTGTATTAATTGTCTCCTTGGGGACGGTCAACCGTGCGTCACTCATTGCTGCTCTCCCGCTAAAGGCATGATTGTTGTAGAATGACTGTTGACCAACCCGTTATGAATGAAGAGTTTTAGAAAATAATGATGATCCAGTTTTGACTACGGAAAGGTAGCACATGCCTGTTTGAAGTCAGAGGATCCCTGCCTTGTCCTAAGCATGTAGATGGAAGAAGAAATACTGTGTTTTCCGGCGTATAAGACGACTGGGCATATAAGATGACCCCCAACTTTTCCAGTTAAAATAGAGAGTTTGGGATATACCCGCTCGATAAGACGACGCCCCAGCGTAGAAGACAACCCCCGACTTTTGAGAAGATTTTCCTGGGTTAAAAAGCCGTCTCACACGCCGGAAACTACGGTAGCAACAGACACTGGGAGGAAAAGACACCAGTGACCTTCCTCAGCCAGGGCAGGTCCCGGCTGGCGATGGTGCAGTGATTTTAATAGTCCAGCCTCTTTTGACCCCGACCGTGGGCCTGCAGGAGAGAGGGAGGGTCCCCTCTGGCTGCTCTTGGGAAACAGTTCAGCCGTCAGGCCTCTTGGCCCACCGGGGGGCGCACTCAGTCCACGCCGGCGGGTGGCATACCTGCCGTGTTAGAATTCCCCGGGGTCGGAGGTAAAGAAGTAATCATGGAGGGCACGGGCCAACACAGGGATGCTGACTTTCCTGAGGGTGATTCCATCCGGGCCAGTGGTTCTCCACCTTCCTAAGGCCGAGACCCTGGCATACAGTTCCTCATGGGGTGGTGACCCCCAACCATGAAATTTTGCTGCTGTGATGCATCGTGATGTAAATATCTGCATTTTCCGATGGTCTTAGGCGACCCCTGTGAAAGGGTCGTTCGACCCCCAAAGGGGTAGTGACCCACAGGTTGAGAACCGCTGATCCGGGCCTTCCTCAGCCGCCAGGGAAGCTGCCTCAGGGACCCGAAGCCAGAGGTGATGCCCCCACTATTTTTCTGTCCATGGTGGAGCACCAGCTGCTGTGGACTGGGGATGGGAGCCCCCTCAGGGAGCATGGGCCCCAAACCTAACACTTCCCTGACCATTTCCTGCACCCTCAAATGCGACCTCCCCCAAAATATCCACTGCCCTTGATGGCACAGGACAGAGACAGCTCCCCTGTATCTTTAGCTCTCATGCTCAGTACCCCGGCCAATCAGCCCCCGATTCGCTCATCTATCTATCAGGCGCGCCTATTCATACTGATTCATGGCACCCAGCGATGGTGGCGAAGGACCTGCCATCATGGATGTAAATGAAGGTCTGCGGCCTGATCCCTCTTCTTGGCTGTGATTTAGGGTGGAAAAGGTTAATTTACTAAGAAAGCCAGGAACGCCTAACCCCCCCCCCCCCAGGATCCCCGATAGTAACCCCCAAGCCCCAACGAATGTAACTTCTATGCTAATGAGCTGGGATCTAAGAAACTGCAGCCCAGGAAATGCCAGTGTATTTAATTTATCAGGATCTTTACAGCACTGCCGCTTCGAGTGCATTTCAGTCCCAACCACTTGGAAGGATGCAAGTTCACGTGGACTCCGACGTGACCCTGGGGAGTCATTCATAACCGGGGGACACTCCCTCTGAGAGTGACCTGCTCTCACAGCCGGAGCCCAGGCTTCCAGGAAGGCAGGCCACTCGTGCTGCTGAGTGAAGACGGGTGAACCCCTCGGGCCAGGAGCCGGGGAGGGACCCCCGGAAGAGATGAGACTCCGGACCCGAAGCTGCTGGTGGAGTCTCGGCTCTCATACTCCCTGGATGCGCAGGGCTGTCCTCTTCTTTGGTCCTGGGGTTCTCCACCAGAGCCTGCGTCTGGACACATCCTTTAAGACAGTGGTTCTCATCCTTTCTGATGCCGCGACCCTTTAATGCAGTTCCTCGTGTGGTGGTGAATCGTCATGTAAGTATCTGTGTTTTCTGATGGTCTTAGGCGACCCTGCTAGCGGTTCTCAACCTGTGGGTCACTGCTGTAGAGCCTGAGACCCTCAGAAAACAGGTCGCGACCCACAGGTGGAGACCCACTGCTTTAAGAACTTTTGACCAATGGGGGATGTTGTTTCCCATGATGAAAGAGAGGGACCTAGGTTTCGATCCCATCTATGAGCCTGGAACCGCTGGCGAGACTCGGGTGGGAATCTTAGCTACAGGAAAGAATGGCGGCCGTAAGGTGGTGCTCACTCCGTGCTAAGCGATTTCGAATGGGTTTCTGCTGTCTCCCCAGCTGGTGTTTCCTGCACCCAAAGAAAGCACCTGTCACGTCCTTGTCATTGCTCTTTCTCCTCCGGGCCACTCAGTTCTCAGGAGATGTGACGTGATGCTGAGCAAGTGTGGATGGAATTAGAGTTGTCACCTTGTAAGAATCAAAGTTACCTCCTGTGGCTCTATGGGAATAATATTTTGTTATATATATATATATATATATATATATATATATATGATGCTACATATATACATGTGTACATATATATACATATACTAGTGTATACACATATACAGTGGTACCTTGAGATACGAGTTTAATTCATTCCGTAACCTTGAGGCGTGGGAAACTATGAGACGCTCGAGTCGCGGTAAACTGGTGGGTCGTGCGCATGATAACTCCTATCTCAAATGTTGCTCGTATTTCAAAGCAAAAATCGCTCACTGGATGGCTCGTATCTCAAAAATCTCGTATGTTAGGGCACTCGTATCTCGAGGTACCACTGTATATGTGTGTGTATATATGTACAGGCATACACACACTTACTTGGTCAAGATAATAATATCATTATCAAATTGGTATTTCCCTCTACGTTCTCACCACCTTCGTTGCGATTCACTTACCTCTATGCTGGGTGCTCTTCTCGATAGATGCCCCCCCTTCTGAGTGATCCTGAGAGCTCAGACGCCTTCCGTGCGTCTGTGTGCGCGCACTGCTGGTGGGAATGCAGATGGGCGCAGCCACAGTGGAAAGCAGTGTGGCATTTCACCTCCAAAAATTAAAACTGGAATTGCCTCACGGCCCAGCGATCCCCACTTTTGGGGAACGTAGCCCGAGAAAAAATCTTAAAAGGTTGAAAAGCACGGTACGAGCGAGCATCGTTTATGTATGACCACATCGTTATTCCGATCACAGAATTAATATCTAGCTCAACCCATATGCAGAAAACGACGAGGCGTGAGGTGCTTGTGAAGTGAGAGGGGAAAATTAAAATAATATTCCCGCCACGCTGTCCTCACCGTCAGGGAGGGGCAGTCCTGGAGAGCGAGCTGCAGAAAGAGTGAGGGGATTTACCTCGGTGCGCGGCCATTGCCAGCTTGCCAAAATGTTTGCAGGCATCCTCCCGCCGTGTGTATTTGACGACATAAAGAGTGAAGCAGATATGTGGCTAATAGATGAGGAATATCATTTCCATCGAGGGGCAGAGTAGAAACCCGTGGCATTTATGCCAACGGATAGATTGTTATGGCCTGACTTGCAAACGATTAAATCAATTATTCAGGCAGTGTTTCCAAAGGCGGGAGAAATCCGTGGGGGATTGGGGTGTGGGGGGAATCTGCCATAAATTCTGCGGAGACCAGAGAGATTTAATTAGAGATTTCTTACCTTAAACCCGCTGGCGCTGTGCCCGTTCGCCATTAGGTTTTCTTAGGTTCCTCTCCCTGCTTGGAAGCCTGCCGAAAGAGAAATGCCACGATTCCCTGTAAGGTGGACACTCCGAATCTGGAATATGAAAGTGAACAGCGAAGACGAGAAGCACCATTTTCACGGTTTTAAAGCCTGGCACATTTCTCTGAATGGGTAACAAGCTGGTGCTGAGGATACTATTCTGTAGTCCTCTGTTTGTTTGTTTTTATGGTGTGTTTTATTTTTACAAAACCAAGCCCAACTCATCCTATTCGTAGCAAAAGCTAAAGCAGGTTTCGCCTAGGTTTGGCATGCAACTCTTCATGCCACCCTCATTCCAGGACTAACTCCAGATGGTGAACGTTATGCCCAGGGTACACGTTTCTCTTCGGCCCGCTTAAGAAACAAAACAGGGATATTTTTTCTAGGTGTTCTTGGAAGAATTTTATGTCTCCTTCCTTGAACTATTACATGAAAATGCCTCAGGATGGCCCGAGAATTTTCCATTTCAAGGAATCCCCCTGCCTTTTCTGCATTCCCATTGAGATTGAACCTTTTCCCCCTCTGCGTTCCACAACCCTTTGTGTGTCTGACACCTATTGTATGGGAACTGTTTGTTGACCTATGACACATACAGGAGACTATAAAGGACTATGACAAGAACTCTGTAACTGGCGAAGCACTCACGGACCTTGCAGTAGTAAAAGTAATTCTATTTCTCTAGGGTGGCTGACTTTCCCCGTCAACGTATGGAGTTCTCCATTTTCTGTTTTAAAAAAACCTCTTTAAAATAGTTTATTTCTCAGTTAGACGCTCGATGTTGGAAAGAAAGCATTGTCTGTCGCCGTGAAGAATCACGTTAGATGACAGCTCCTAGCATGCACTCGGTCAGTTTGAAGAAATTCCCTCCCAGTGCCAGGCTAATGGACGATTTTGTCCGCAGTGGATGCCAACTTTTGTCAGATGGGTTTTCTGCTTCTCAGGGGAGAACCGCGTGGGTCTCCTTTTCCTGGCTGGGAACGTGGTGGATTCAGTTAGTTATCTTTTGACCTTGAGCGTCTGCAGATCGCACTGCTGCACGCTGGTGTGGAAGTGGTACCCTTTCTCCACCTGTCTCTAATGAACTCCCTGCTGTTTCCTTAGTGCCTGGTGTATGTTCATGAGGACTGTTGGTCTACAGCAGTGGTCGGCAAACTCCTTAGTCCACAGAGCCAAATATCAACAGCACAACAACTGAAATTTCTTCGGAGAGCCACATTTTTTAAACGTAAACTTCTTCTAACGCCATTTCTTCAACATAGAGCCACCCAGGCCGTGGTATTTTGTAGAAGAGCCACACTCAAGGGGCCGAAGAGCCACATGTGGCTCCCAAGCCACAGTTTGCCGACCACTGGCCTACAGTGTTCTTTTTCATTAACTCTATCAGATTTTGATATTAAGGTAGTGCTTGGCTTTCTACGTAAGAGTTAGGAAGTGTTTCATCCTGTTATTTATTCATTGGCTTTTCAAACTCTCTTTATAGATTGACAGGTATTGAGCTGCCGACCCAACAGATTCGCTGAGAGTTTTGATCCGTGAAAAGCTGTCAAGTTGAATGGTTTTCCAACTGCCCGAGAGCCTTCTTCTCCGGGCCGATCATTAAGCTTTTATTCTTTGCTCTTTCCGTGAAGTGCTCCGTGTGATCAATTGCGCATCTTTCGTCAACCCGCATTAAAGGCATTGGTTTCGCCCAAACCGGTCTGGCTCAGTGGATAGAGCATCGGCCTATGGACTGAAGCGTCCCAGGTTTGATCCCGGTCAAGGGCATGTATCTTGGTTGCGGCCACATCCCCAGTAGGGGGCGTGCAGGAGGCGGCTGATTGATGTCTCTCTCTCATCGATGTTTCTAGCTCCCTATCCCTCTCTCTTCCTCTCTGTAAAAATAAATTCAATAAAATATATTTTAAAAAAATAAAATAAAATAAAGGCATCGGTTTCAGATTTTCCACATCGAAGACCTGTATTGACCAATATGATCATTAGGTTGAATGAACTTCCCAGATATGTGTACGGATCAGCTGGTATTTTCTGTGTGATAGTTTTCGGATCCTCCAGAATCATGACAAAGATCAATGCTCTACATACTACAACAGGTTGTCTGACAGCCTTTCTGCATCATAGATTTAAATGTGGTGCTGCTATGGACTAGAATTAGGGCGATATCTTAAAATATCCCAACGGGGTTCAGTGTAACCAACCAGGGCCAGTGCCTAGCAGTTACCCGGACTGTAAAAATCTCCTCCTGGTGTCCCCATTTCCTTCCCAAGGATAAACATGGTGTGTTTGGTGGAAGATTTCCAATTGTTGGTAAAGGCATTTTTATTCTGGGTCATGTGTACCGTCTTACGTGTAAAGAGTTTTTTAGACGAAGAAAGCAGCATTTGCACAGAATAGCACAAAACACAAACAAATACAGGGAGCACATAAAATATGTTGAGACTGCAGAAGCTCACTTTCACAAAGGCAGTCCAATTTTCAGGTTAATGCTTTAAGCAGATATTAACGATGAGTGACATTTAGATGGTAATCAAGAGTCCATCACTGTGACTGAAAACAGACCAAACGTGGCGAGGTACAAACACTATTACTGCATCTTGAATAATTCAGCTCTTCATTTCCACACACTTCGGCTATTTCCAGATTCCAATAACCCAGCGATGGTGTACCATGCCTTATATTTCACCAGACTAGCGGGGGTGCTTAGCAGAAATCGTGGAGAAATAGCAAAGCCCATTCTTAGTCAACAAAGACCATTCACTTTTTTTTATTTCGGGGACCCCTTCTAGCCTGCCCCCACTTCTCACCCAGGTCTCCCACCCCCCCGCTATTGTCTGTGTCCCTGGGGTTATGCTTCTATGTTTCCAAGTTTGCTTGATCTCTTCCCACCCATCCACCCAGCCACGCCCCACCTTGCAATGCATGTCTTATCGGAAATTACATTAAAAAAAAACACTTGAGTGATAACTAGGGATGTGTTATGATTATGTTCAGCACAACAGCAGAATGAGCCAATTTCCACGGTCACAAATATACACAAAATTAAAAAATGAGCCGGCTTCAAATGGACTTGTTGATCCGTTCACTCCATGTTCCTGAACACCCTTTGTGAGAGGCACTAAGCCAGCTGAAGAATAAATAACCATCAGCTCTTACTGTGAAAAGTTGTATTTATGGCACGTAGTTACGAAACATGACATTTTAGGCGCATTAAGTTTAAATCCAGTGAGGCAATTTAAACATGCAGTTGCATTAGGATTTGTAATTGCGATAATGGCGAGAGTAAATGGAAACATTAATACATATCGATCTCACTGTAGTAGAAACAGGTACAGGTGGAAAGGAGAAAGGTTGAGATAACAGGAGGGTAAATGTCTGGACATTTATCAGAGGACACATCAACTTAGAGAAGTAACTCCTGGACTTTCAATGTCATTTTAAAGGCTTACGCCTGATCCCATCAGTTTGTCCTTCCTGCAGAATGTCACCTTTCAGACTGGAAGTATGAGCCCAACAGCTATATTTCATAAAGATCAGATCATCTGCAAAAGATAATAATCGACAGGCCATTTTTCTAGTAGTATTTGCGAAGCTTGCAGTGCATCATAATAAGCTCCTATTAGTTAAATCTTTCTCGATCTCTATCCTCCTCCATATCTGTTTTAATTTAGGCATGTTGTATAGTGTCCGTATTTCACCCCGGTACTCTGCATTCCCATGGTACCCAGAAGTGCACAGAACAAAGCATCAGATTAGAGAGACATCACTACTAAGTAAAGTCATAGAAAGTATTTTTACGGAATAAAGAGGAGGTCCCGAATGTCTGTAGAAGTTGTAGGATGGACTGTTTGAGGCTTAAAGCAAATATTGATAGACCGAAAACTCAGGCACTAAGTACCATGTCGATAACGTTATTAAAATGTGCTATAACTCGAGAAGGAAGGCGGAGAGGGTGCAGTCAATACTCAGACGCCGACAAGAGGATTACCAGAACCAATCAGCAATATCAGAAGTTTCCAGATAAAGGCGGCAGCGGTGGTATCAGGGGGCTGCACATTGTCCTGGACTCTTGCCTTTGAAATGTCAGTTTTATTGGATCGTTCACTTAACAAGTCCTTCGGAATGTCCCTCGGGTGCCAAGTTGCAAGTTAGAGCCAAACCACATTCTACCGTTAAAAACAATGTCCATAGGGTAGAAACTAAACACCTCACACATTCAACAACCACTAGTGACTAAAGCAAAGAATTCTCTAAGAGCACAGTAACGGCTGTGATTGTATGTAAGCACAGGGACCGGGCGCTGTGTGTGGAGAGGACATAATCTCATTTCCCCGGGAGACTTACTCAGAGGAAGTCTTGGTGGGGAGATAAACATTATTGAGTGGCAATGTGTAGGGACATTCACGGAAGCAACCCATCGATGTGGCTCTCTCACATCGAGGTTTCTCTCTCTCTCTGTGTGTGTCTCTTCCCATCCCTTCTTCTCTCTGAAAATCAATGGAAAACATATTCTCAGGTGAGGCTTAACATATCAATGAATACAGAGAAAAAATAAAGTTAGGTCCATCCATCCATCAAAAAAACTATTCATCCGAGTCTGTGATTTAAGTCCCATGACCGGTGCCGAGTGGGCAAATACAGTTGAACCTAGATCTGGTCAAAGCAACCTAAAATTCCACTCTGCTGCCCACGATGGAGGCAAGGCAAGCATGGTGAGTCGAATTCATTGTGGTCAACACATAGCCAATCACAAAGGCACCTTTGTCTAGGAATCCATCACTTAATTCTCACAACCTCTGAGAAGGGGTTTTCTCTTAGTTCTTCTCACCGGTGAGCCATGTGAGACACTGAGGAAGTAAGTCACTTGACCAGACTTGACCTCTGATTAGGTCGCTTTCGCTATATTGAAATCACTCGGTCAGTGATTGATTAGGCATCGATGTGGTTCATGACCCAGCAAAAGAAGCTGGATTTAAACCTAATGCCTCCCAAAGAGAATAACCCGA
This sequence comes from Lasiurus cinereus, assembly GCA_011751065.1. Taxonomy (NCBI): domain Eukaryota; kingdom Metazoa; phylum Chordata; class Mammalia; order Chiroptera; family Vespertilionidae; genus Lasiurus; species Lasiurus cinereus. The sequence continues at coordinate 1,570,376 of JAAGEH010000188.1, read as the reverse complement.
TACATTGGCCTAGGATCCGCTATTACAGCAGTTCTCAACCTGTGGGTCACGACCCCTTTGGGGGTCAAACGACCCTTTCACAGGGGTCGCCTAAGACCATCGGAAAATGCAGATATTTACATCACACTGCATAACAGTAGCTAAATTTCATGGTTGGGGGTCACCACCACATGAGGAACTGTATGCAAGGGTTGGGGCCTTAGGAAAGTTGAGAACCACTGCGCTATTAGAAGACCAGTTATGAACGAGGTGCTTATGTGTTGAGGATCAAGTCCCAAGGCAGCTGAATTGGGTAAAATATGGAGTTTGGGTAAAATCTTTCAGTAGGAGCGATCTGAAAAATAAAAAGTAAAAAGGGCCTACATTTGAGTTATAGCCTGTCCGCTTTATTTTCTAAGCTCTCAAAAAACTGCCCATTCTAATTAAGTGTAAAGGGCCCACCTGGAGCAATAATATGATATGAGATATGGCCAATCGCATGTTAAGAAACATGACATGTAGCCACGGTGGCCATTTTTATAGCCACTCAAGGCAGGGAGAAGAAAAAAGTATGATATACCTCTCTCATTGTTTATAGGTTAATTTCATACCTCTCTCATTGT
>JAAGEH010000188.1:1534987-1569764 GCA_011751065.1 Lasiurus cinereus | reverse complement strand
ATACCTCTCTCATTGTTTATAGGTTAATTTCATACCTCTCTCATTGTTTATAGGTTAATTTCATCTTGGCATGTGTCTTTAAATCATAATGAACAACAGGCTGGATATATTCCCAACAAACTTTATATTAAGTGAATAGTAATATCACATCAATAATAATGATGATGGTAGCATTGATGAGTATGATGATTTTATTTGAAGCAAACATGAGGACAATTAGGGAAAAAAATCCAAAATTTATTGTTTTAGCTCAATTTTTCAACTGAAATATATAATGGTGATTTGTTCGTGTCATTAAAATGTGTGGACATTCTGGTAATTCCAGGGTTGAAGAACTTAAGTGGTCCTGACACCAGAGGGAGAAACAAAATGTTTCTCTTTCCTATGTAAACACTGCAGAGCATCTCAAATGCTTTTTTTTTTTTAAGATTTAGAATAGACAAAGGAGGCCATTCAAACAATGAATCTTGAATTATTCAGTTATCATTTGATGGTTTTCTCATTCCTTCCATTGGTTACTTGTTTTTTATTTAAGCAGGAAATAATTATTGTGAAAAGCTGAACCTAGATGGATCGCTAAATTGAGCTGTCTTAGGGAAAAATCTGATGTGGAAAACAAACATTTCATTCTAGGGAAATAAATACTATATATATGTAAATACCAGGCCAAAGAGTGAATTAAAGGAAGGAAGGTCAACTCTGCCTTTACATATCAAAAGAGATGGCCCCGGCCAGGTAGCTCAGTTGGTAGAGCATCTTCCCAATACGCCAAGGTTATGAGTTTGATTCCCGGTCAGGTCACATTCAAGAAACAACCAGTGAATGCATAAATAAGTGGAACAACAAGTCTCTCTCTCTCTCTCTCAAGGGATATTATAGAGGCAATGTCTGATCTGATTATTAAAAAGTGAAAGGAATCAAGCACACTCTATAGCATGCAAAGAACTCTAAGAACTCTCAAAAATGGTTCCATTTGGTTCCCAAAAAAATGTATATCGAAATGTTTCATTTCATCAATACTTATTGAATTGTTAGGATTAGAGGATATAAAGGGGGAAAAAAAAAAGGTCTGGCCTTTAGGAAATTTAATCTCAAAGGTTCACCACGGAAGGAACTGAATAATTAAAACATAATATGGAAAAGTTGCCCAGGATGATGCCCGAGATTAAAAAGTCATATTGCAGCAGAAGTAATAAAATCTGCAGGCGGCGGGAGTGAAGGACGTTCCTGGAGGGTGAGGGAAGGTCTCTCCTGTCGCTTGCAGGCACGTGAGTAGGGAAGTCGCCCAGAATAGAAACAGCCGCGTCATTCCGTGTCCCTGGAGCGTAACGGTCAGGGGAGAGCGTGAAAGGCGAGTGTGATGAAGACGTCTCCGTCTGGCAAAGGGAAGCTCCATCCCATGCAAGCTCCTCAGGCCTCCCTGAGTGGGACTGTGCGTGCGATTCATTGCGATGCCTGACACACACACATTGCTTTCTGGCCATGCTCACCTCATCTGATTTTCTAGCTTTGTGTATATTCTATAATTCCTGCCACATAGTAGCACATGGGTATGATTTGCAAATAAGTACCGTATTTTCCGGCCTAGAAGACGACTTTTGAACCCAGGAAAAATCTTCTCAAAAGTCGGGGGTCGTCTTATATGCTGGGTATCATCTTAACAGGCGGGTATATCCCAAACTCTATATTTTAACTGGAAAAGTTGGGGGTCGCCTTATACATCCAGTCGTGTTATAGGCCAGAAAATACGGTAGACATAAACATCCTGAAGGTAGGGGAACCGGGTGGTGGAGGATGGTGCAGAATCATGCAAAACAGGAAGGTGATCAAGGCAGATGTTTGCTTTGGAAAGTTGCTTTTGAACATCAAGGAGCAAAGGGGACTAGTTAGCAGAGGAGCAAAGGGGACTAGTTAGCAGAGGAGCAAAGGCGACTGGTTAGCAGACTTGTAGAATAATACAGCACAGCATGCCAGGCCCTGGAGGGACTTGGCTTCATAGAGATGGAGATGAAGCACCAGCTTCCAGAAATAATTAGGAGGGGAAGGTCAGAGTCCTTGGTCAATTGCATGACCAGCTCACCTGCTGACCACACAGTAGGGGTCAGGGGCTCCAGGCCTCGAACACATTATGTCATGCTCATGGCAATGAGGAGGTGGCCATTCTTCTTGTACGTATCAGAGCAAAACGAAGCTGAGAGAGGTTAACAGTGAATCAAAAGGCACCCAGTGGGAAAGGGGCAGTGCTTGACTGGAAGGCCAAGTGAGTGAGACTCCAGAGTGAGGCTGTTACCCGGGCGTCTCCGAGGAAAACAGCCAGGGAGAGGCAGGGTCCTGACTCCGAGCGCGGGCACGGATGAGAGAGGGCAGCTGCCCAAGGCTTCCCATTTGGCACCGTGACAAAGGGCACTGAGGGCTAATGATGCACATTGCCCGGTGGGTAAACATTGTAGTGATTTTCATGTGCATCGAGCAGTCTAGGTCAGTTCAAAAGTGATGCATTATTTGTACATGACCAGCAATCATGAATTCTGCAATACTAAAATGGTCAAGAGTTTTATTCAGACTTTTAATCATGTAAAAACAATTGAAATTCTAATAAAAAAAGATCCATGCTGGGAAGCACAATCCTAATAAAAACAAATAATTAGAACATAATTGGACAGATGTCTGGTGGTATAATAACTTCCAGTTGGGGAGGGGGGACTTCAGTCATTATAAATATAAATGAATAAAGATATCACAGTCTACCGAATTAGTGCACCGTTTTGTTTTTCAAGCATAACATTACAGCTTTACTAGTTTCTGAATTAGTCTAAGCAGAATATTGGAGTTATTTTCATTTGCTTTTATTCAGGAGTGTTTTCCTTTTGCATCCAAGAAAAACGACTAAGAAGTATTCCTAGGTTTTAAACATTGGAGTATACCACCTGATGCACTCAGCAATGATGGTTGTGATGTCAGTAAGCAATAGGAGGTTTCTAGCTATATCATAGTCTTATGGGAACACTGTCAGATATGCAATCTGTGTACACATATACGCACTAGAGGCCCGGTGCAAGAAATTCACTCATGGGGGTGTGTGTCTCTCAGCCCAGCCTGCACCCTCTCCAATCTGGGACATGTCCGACTGCCCATTTAGGGCCAATCCCAGTAAGATCGAACCTAAACGGGCAGTCAAACATCCTTCTCACCATCCAGGACTACTGACTCCCAACTGCTCACCTGCCTGCCTACCTTTCTGATTGCCCCTAACCACTCCCCTACCAGCCTGATTGATGCTTAACTGCTTCTCTGTCAGCCTGTTTACTCCTAACTGCCCTCCCCTGCAGGCCTGGTCACCCTTAACTGCCCTTCCCTGCAGGCTTGATCACCCCCGACTGCCCTCCCTTGCAAGCCTGGTCCCTGCCAACTGCCCTTCTCTGCTGGCCATCTTGTTGTGGCCATCTTGTGTCCACATGGTGCAGCCATCTTTTACCACCCCCAGGTTGCAGCCATCTTGTGTGTTGGAGTGATGGTCAATTTGCATATTACTCTTTTATTAGATAGGATAGAGGCCTGGTGCATGGGTGGGGGTCGCTGGTTTGCCCTGAAGGGTGTCCCAGATCAGGGTGGGGATTCCCTTGGGGTGTGGGGCAGCCTGGGTGAAGGGCCTGTGGTGGTTTGCAGGCTGGCCATGCCCCTGGCGACCCAAGTGGAGGCCCTGGTATCTGGAATTTATTTATCTTCTACAGTTGAAACTTTGTAGCCTTGAGTAGAGGTCTAGACTGTCTAGGGTGTGCAGAAAGCTTGGCTTCCTCCATTGCTGGGGGCAACCCAAGCCTTCTGTTCTCTCTGTGGCCACAGCCATCTTGGTTGGGTTAATTTGCATGCTTGCTCCTGATTGACTGGTGGGCATGGCTTATGGGTGTAACAGTGATGGTTAATTTGCATATTACTCTTTTATTAGATCGGATATACAGTGGTACCTCGAGATACGAGTTTAATTTGTTCCGTAACCTTGAGGTGTGGGAAACTATGAGACGCTTGAGTCGCGGTAAACGGGTGGGTCGTGTGCAGCCGGCCAATCCACGTGATGACTCCTATCTCAAATGTTGCTCGTATTTCAAAGCAAAAATTGCTCGCTCGACGGCTCGTATCTCAAAAATCTCGTATGTTAGGGCACTCGTATCTCGAGGTACCACCGTATATACTAGAGGCCCGGTGCATGAATTTGTGCACAGGTGGGGTCCCTCAGCCTGGCCAGCAGTTGGGGCTGATCGGGGCCAGCCAGTCATGGGGAGAAACTGCGGGAGATTGGCTGTGGGAGTGCACTGACCACCAGGGGGCAGCTCCTGCCTTGAGCATCTCCCCCCTGGTGGTCCGTGCACGCCATAGCTACTAACCGGTTGTCTGGTCATAATGATTGCTTAGGCTTTTATATATTATATATAGATATTATATATAATATGCTTATATATTATATATATAGATATTAACCCCAGCTCAGAGGATCAGGTGGTGAAGTTAAAAGATCATTACTCAGAATAGACAAGTACCTCCTTTTATTTAAATAGATACTTGATGGTTATGATTACGGCCCGTTGGCCTGGAAAACCTTGCCTCCCGGGACCCGTCCCCGGAGATTACAGACCTGCCCATCATCCCTGCCCCGAGCCTCATTAGAGCAGAGGACATACTGTATGCAAGTACATATAAAAATATACAATTTGTTATGTGATATAAATGTAATAATTCAAACATCGTGATTCTTATACTTCTGTAACATGCTCTACCAGATTATCTTTCTCTGAAGTAGTTAATGAATCCTTAGGGGGGGGGGAAGAAAATTTAGCGTGGACCCTCAGGAGGCAAAAATAATAATAAAAAAAATCTTACATAGTTTAGTTACAGATTTAAGGAAAATGAGCAATAAAAATTGGTTTTGGTATCTTTTAAGTAAAAACTTAAAAGAGGTTGAGTGAAGTTATAAAACATATTAATGTAGGTAGTATTAAGGGGAGTTACCATTTCAAGTTGGCTTATATAAAAAGAGCATAAGGTCATGTGTAAAGCATCCTGTTTTCAGTTTAAAGAACAAAGGCCATGAAACATATTGATTACCAGCCACTGTTTAACACACGTCTCCTGTGCAACACATGGATAAAACAACACACAGATATTTTCATGAGAAAGACGGGGACTATCCCCGTGCCACGACCCCTGGGAGTGGCAGCTAAAAGTGACTCAAATGGTGGCTAATCCACTGCTTCTTAGAAGCACAACTGTCTCTGTCAACTGGACTTCTTCCTCTGCCTGCTTCTCTCCCGGTTCCATAGTCCACTCTCCCGGTCATGAAACTCCACCTATTCCACTCAAGTCCCAATCAAGTTCATTACAGTGGTACCTCGAGATACCAGTTTAATTCGTTCCGTAACCTTGAGGCGTGGGAAATGATGAGATGCTCGAGTCGCGGTAAACTGGTGGGTCGTGTGCAGCCGGCCGATCCTCGCGATGACTCCTATCTCAACTGTTGCTCGTATTTCAAAGCAAAAATCCCTCGCTCGAGGGCTCGCATCTCAAAAATCTCGTATGTTAGGGCACTCGTATCTCGAGGTACCACTGTAATAACATCTTCAGTCTCAGGACCAGACGGACAGCTCAGGAAAGGATCTTGCCAGTTGCTCCAGTACCGGGGCTACCCCTGCAGAGTTAGAAATGGCAGGTGCCCTCCACCCTGGGGACCAGGGAGTTGTCTCAGCAGTCCGTGGATCACCGGGAGGGTTTACCGGACTGCGGCCCAGGGCCAGCTGTGCCGTAGATTCTTCAGAGAGGCCGGGAGTCACGCTGGTCCTCTGCTCTAACGAGGCCTGGGTGAGGGATGATGGGCAGGTCTGTAATCTCCAGGGATGGGTCCCGGGAGGCAAGGTTTTCCAGGCCAACGGGCCGTAATCATAACCATTAAGAAAGGCTTGCTCCTCTCGGCGACCTTCATCTTGTCTCTGCGAGGACAACCACATGTTTTCTAAGTCAGCGGTTCTCAACCTGTTGGTTGCGACCCCTTTAGGGGTCAAACGAGCCTTTCACAGGGGTCGCCTAAAACCATGGGAAAATGTAGCGATGTAGTTTACTGTTGTTATATGAGGAATGCTACCCATGCTACAGCACGCTTCAAGACAAAATTTCATTTATTTGTAATTAGAAATAAATATTTCACAATATCTAATTGTGATTATCACTATGCTTTAATTATGTTCAATTTGTAACAATGAAAATACATCCCGCATATCAGATATTTACATTACGACTCATAACAGTAGCAAAATTACAGTTACGAAGTAGCAACGGAAAATAATTTTATGGTTGGGGGTCACCACCACATGAGGAGCTGTCTTAAAGGGTTGTGGCATTAGGAAGGTTGAAAACCACTGTTCTAAGTGCTCACAGCTTGTTTTTATCAAGTGCGTGCGTGAGACGTGAGCTTCACCGTATATAGCGTCCAGGCCTGGCGTTTTGCAGAAGAAAAAGACAACTCTTTGAATGGAGCGCCTACAAATAAAAAAAGGTACACTCTTGCATTTTATGGGGTGACTGATAGCTGTCTTTTACTTTAAAAAACAACCTTTTTATTATGTTTCAATTATAGTTGGCACAAATCTTGAATTGTCACAAGACAGCTATCAGTGATTAGACAATTAACAATTTTATGAAATCAACTATTAGACATTATTTAACAGTTTTAAGAAATCAACGATTGACAGCCTGCTCACCACAGTGATGAGACATCATGTAACATACCGAGTATTCATCCCAATGAATCTTGTACCCATCTGACACCATAGATAGTTATTAAGGGACTCGAGGCCCAGTGCACGAGATTTGTACACTGGGGGAAAGGGGTCCCTCAGCCCGGCCCGTGCCCTCTCACAGTCGGAGAGCCCTTGGGGGGATGTCCGACTGACACAGGGAGCAGGCCGAAGCCAACAGTCGGACGTCCTCAGCGCTGCCTCAGAGGCGGAAGATGCTCCCGCCATTGCTGCCGCGCTCGCCAGCTGTGAGCCCGGCTTCTGGCTGAGCAACACTTCCCCTGTGGGAGCGCACTGATCACCAGGAGGCAGCGCCCGCATGGAGCCTCTGCCCCCTGGTGGTCAGTGCACATCATAGTGACCAGTCGTTCCACCTGTGGGGTTGATTGGCGTCTCAGCCTTTTATTACATAGGATGGTTGAAAATCCCTATTAAATACAGTAGTAGCAACATCAATCTCTTCTTAGTTAATCCCCTGGAGCCAACATGAGGTATAAATCACTCTCAAGCTAGCAGCTGGAGACCACCCCTGACGTTTTCTGGAGCTGAAAAACCGTGATATCCTTCTACATCCGGAGGAGTCAGAAATCGCCAGCCCCCCGCCTTCCACATGTTGGTGCTGGGATTAAAACGGCCCTTGGAGACCCAGATGTAGCACCGGATGCAACAGAAGGCAGCGGCATTGTTCGCAGGTCAGGTGGAGGTCAAGGTGAATTGGCTTATTAAGTATTTCTGTTGTGAAGTCATCTATGAAGCAGGGCCAGAGCGAACGAGAACAGAGAAATAAAGGCTCCTCTACAAAGAAGCAAATGGGAGCATTTCACGGTCCATGGACCAGGGTGTGCGTTGGGAGGGACCTCAACAACGTATTCGCAGAAAAGCAGAGAACACTTCACCCTTGGCTCTTTCAGGTCCTTTAGACAAAATGCTTGATATCCGAAAGGTTCTCGCTGACAAGAGAGATGGATTCACGCACTTGCCGGTTGGAGCATTGTCCATCGAATGTGATTTTATGTTGTGATTTCGCTTGAAGGTCAGTGAAGGACAAATTAAAAGAAAGTGCGCGGACACGGCTCACATGTTGTGTCATGGATAACCCGGGGGAGATTTTTTTTTAAAATATATTTTATTGATTTTTTTACAGAGAGGAAGGGAGAGGGATAGAAAGTCAGAAACATCGATGAGAGAGACATCGATCAGCCGCCTCCTGCACGCCCCATAGTGGAGATGTGCCCGCAAGCAAAGTACATGCCTCCGACCAGAATCGAACCCGGGACCTTTCAACCCACAAGCTGATGCTCTATCGACTGAGCCAAACCGGTCTCGGCAACTGGGGGAGATTTTGATTTGCAGCCCCAGGGACAGTATTTGATGCTTAGCACGGTATCATGTTCAGTGAGGTTAAAGCAGTAAGCTAGTCCATCTCCTATGTGATGGATCCATCTCTTTCATAAACTAAACTTTAAATATGAAGAGATCTGGAGAGAATCGTTGCCTATCTATATATATTTTCCAATTTAAGAGCCTACTGTGAAATGAAAATGAAAATGACATAGCAATAGCACCTACCTTGCTGAAAAGAATATTGTTAAATGCAGTATCGGGTAAAGAAAAGGTATAGAGTCGGATAATTCTGGCTGAAGGGCACATTAAGAGAACTATTATTAAGAGAAGATTGGCTATCTTTATCTAAAATGAACAGTCTTCATTTTTTACTAAATATGTCTAGGTCAATAAGTCTTTTAAGGAAAATAGTATAGAACTGGATGCTAATCGGTTTTTTTGTGTGTAATTAACAATATCACATCAATCTAAACTTAACAAAACCGCTTAGACAAGAAATAGCATGTTTATATATGAGGTTAAAGGGATCACTATACATTAGGTCGTAAGAGAGTATTTTTAGAAGTGTCTTGAAAATAAAAAGTCAAAGAGTAGAATAAGGTTGAAGAAAGAGCAAAAAATGTTTCTCCAAGTAATGCTCAAAAACCATTTGGTAAGATTGAACAGCTGTTGCCATCATTTCATCAGCAGGTAATAAAAGGCATGAATTATAAAGTAATTGTTAAATCATAACACATTAAGGCTATAAACCCTCCCTTAATAGACACAAGTGAAAGAAGAATTTGGCAAATCCAGAGCACGAGAGGAACTCAGAGCCACGAGAGACGGCTCAGGAGGAAAATACACAACAGGCCGTGACACTCTGCGCCGAGGGAGCAGCTAAATGTTGTTTAAACATGCATGCAGAGATCCCTCTGAGTTGTCCAGCAAAGACAAATTCAAATAAAAAGGTTACCTGCACTCTCCGCCGAATCACTAACATTGGGTAGAAAGAAAATTCCCAGTGGTAATAGGGAATAGCTAGGACTCTCACACACTCGCAGCGTGCGTTAGAATTACTTCCACATAATACGTGGCATGATTTCATAAAACCGAGAAAAAAAAAATGGCAGTCTCAAGGCCTAGAGACTTCATTCCTCAGCACAAACCCAACAGACATTTAAATATATATTCTCCAAAATGTATTGCTATCTCCAAAGCTGCTGTAGTTAATTGCTAAAGTTTAGGAACAGGCGGTATTCCTGAGCGCTAAAATGGGTAAACTGGTTTTATGCATTCCCTAGAATATTCTACAACAACAGATGTGTACAAACTTGTGTTGCCTGAAGCGATGTGGGGGAATCTTACAAATCCATGAACGCTAAAGGAGCAGGACGCAAACTCATACACAACATGGGATTCCATCTGTGTAGTGTCTGAAAACGGGCAAGGTCCACTCTCATGTTAGGAAGTAGCGTGGTTACCTCTAGGGAAAGGAAACGTTTAGAAAAGGTCGTGGCTCAGCGGTTGAGCACTGACCTATGAACCAGGAGGTCACAGTTCAATTCCTAGTCAGGGCACAGGCCTGGGTTGTGGGCTCAATCTCCAGTGTGGGGCGTGCAAGAGGCAGCCGGTCCATGATTCTCTGTCATTGTTGATGTTTCTATCTCTCTCCCTCTCCCTTCTCTGAAATCAATAAACAGGTATTTTTTTTTAAAAAAAAGAGGTCATAGTTTAGTCTTCTGGGGTTATTTTACTATTTTATTTATTGATCTGGATATAGATGAACAGATGTGTTCAATTTTTAACAATTCATCAAAATTCTACCTTGCATTTACTTATAAAACAAAAGCCATATATATATTAGACTCTGTTTGATGCTTGTAACCACAAAGGTTTTTTTTTTTTTGGATTTGTGTGCATGTATGTTAGATAAGAGGATAAATGATAGTAAATTTAGTATGTTGGTTCAGTCAACCTATCCAGCCACAGAAGCTACTAACTTGTTACTTTAATTTTTATTTAAACAACAACAACAAAAAATCTATAAGGATACATTCACAAGCAGGACATCTTTAACGAGCGGTTTTGCAGGGTCTGTTGTGGGGAAGGGCCACTTGGACCTTGGCCTGAACTTGCTTTAAAAAAGGGACCGTGGACAGTCTGCTCCCCTCATTTCCTCCCATGGAAGGGCCAATCGTCTCTCTACCCGCGAGAACGAATCTATTTTTTAAAAATAGATTCATGTATTCAGAGTTTTCAGAAAATCCCCTTAGAGCGTGTTCGCAAAGCCCTACCTATGCTTTTCCGACCTCTGAGCATGTGTTCGGCTTGCTTTGTTCTTCCGTAAACATGTCACATTTACCCTGGGCCACGATTCATCATTTCTGAAGGTCACCCAGGTACTCGATGCGGAGGCTTAAAGCGGTGTTTAAAGGCAACTAAAGATAGACCGTGACCTTTCTGCTGGAGAGGCTTAAGGCTGACTCAGGCTGAGGGGATTCTGACTCGGACCCGGCCTGGTGTGCGCGCCCCTGAGCTGCACGCACCGAAAGACAGAGGGAAATCTCTCCTGACAGCTTGTCTGTGGCCATTAGCACAATCCACGCAGACGGCCTTGGATGTGTCAATGTGGGCATCTAGGAGACTCACCGCGGATGGCATGAGGTCATCTGAGAGACAGTGTGAGGCGAGATGGAGAGGGCTGAGAAAGGGAATGGATCAGTGAGTGGGGGACACTGCTGATGGACCTGTCACAGCATAAAGCTGAATGATGGCCTCTCCGCTCCTTTGACATGAAATCTCTTGATATTTGCTGCTGGGGTGTTTTCCCTGGGATGAAAATGGACCGACCGACCGACCGACCGTGTCCTCGTCTTAAGTCAGGATGCTTGACGCTCGTGGTAAAACACTCGTGGTAAATGTCCGTGTACTAACTTAACTGGACCTATTCAAGCGTTCCTTCCTTCCCAGCTATTAGCATAATAGACGACTTGTCCTAGGATTCTCATATTCTAGCGATCGGGCGCCGAATTCTTTCTTCTCTACGGCACCCGCTCTCTTCAGGCCCGAGGGGTGTTGACAAAGATGGGGCCTGGGAAATGGAAGTGACAGCCTGTAAAATTTCATCTTTCCCATTTCTTTTCCCACAATTTACAGCGAGAACCACCAGGCAGAGTCCCTAACCCTATTATCATCTCAGTCCAGGCTCGGGAGTCCAGGGGATTCTCAGGCGCTGGCAGGCGGGAAGCAGAAGAGCAAACCTCATTATCTTTTCCGGTTTCCGTCTGAAACACATGCGCTGGCTGGGACTCCTGTGGTCTCCTTAGCTGGCAGGCCTTGTCAGGAGAATACGGCATTGTATCAACGCCAGTCGATTTGTCCCACTCTTATTTTTCTCATCAGCCGTTTTCAAAACCAAGATAGAATGGGCTTTCTGCATGGCCCTGGGGTACTTCGGTTTTGCCAGGCGAGGTTCAGCAGCCGGGGGGCTGGCCTCTGTGAGGGGACCTCCTTTATGGATGGTGTATTGGAGCAGCTGGACAGCATCTGGTCTGAAAGGATGCCCTGCCCGACATGATGGCTCAGCTTTGCTCATATAATAAGATGTTCTGCTGATGCTGAGTACCGATCTAAGTACGTGTAATCTGAAAAAAGATACACAATTGGGGCTTTTTCCCCTGCAGAAGTAATCCTATATAATAAAAGAGTAATATGCAAATGTACCGTCACTCCAGCACACAAGATGGCTGCTTCCATGTAGACACAAGATGATAGCTGCCAGAAGATGGCCAGCAGGGGAGGGCAGTTGGAAGGGACCAGGCCTGCAAGGGAGGGCAGTTGGGGGCGATCAAGCCTGCAGGGGAGAGCAGGTAGGGATGACCAGGCCAGCAGAGGTGGGAAGTTGGGGATGACCGGACCTGCAGGGTAGGGTGATTGTGGGGGACCCAGGCCTGCAGGGGAGAGCAATTGGAGGGGACCAGCCTGCAGGGAGGGCAGTTAGGGGCAATCAGGTTGGCAGGGGAGTGATTAGGGGGTGATCAGGCTGGTAGCCAGAAGTTGTTAGGGGTAATCAGGCAGGCAGGCAAGCGAGCAGTTGGGAGCCAGCAGTCCTGGGTTGTGAGAGGGATGTCTGGCTGCCTGTTTAGGCCTACTGGGATTGGGCCTAAACGGGCAGCCAGACATCCCTCGAGGGGTCCCAGATCGGAGAGGGTGCAGTCTGGGCTGAGGGACACACCCTCCCTCCCCACCCCTCTGTGCACAAATTTCATGCACCAGGCCTCTAGTAAATTATAAAAGGTAATATGCTACTTCTGCAGAGAGTTAAGTAATAAGGGAAACCGCACTGTCTCAGAAGAAGGAAGTGTTTTAATTTGGGTCCATGAGAGGTAAAATATATTCAACCCGGGACCTCCGGCCCCCTGTGGAGAGGCAGGTGAGGTCATCAAAACTGCCCACTTGCAACGGGAAAGTGGGAGGAGCCACGGGCCCAGTTTGAACTTGTTCGCTGAGCTGCACTAGCCATGAGCCTGTTGAGAACAGAATCATCTACCAGGACGCGCTTGCTCGATTTGGGGCTTGCTCATGAGACTTTAATGCCAGGAGCTACATGTAATGTTTGTCTAGCTAGTTCCGTGTTGGGGGGAAATTCAGGACGCTTTTGGAAAAGTGTTATTTGGTGAAGAGGAGACTTGGATTGTACAGAAAGGGATTTAACTGAGCCTACACCTTAAGACGCTGTTGAGTATTTTAGAGTTCCAGGATTCTCTGCTGACATGGTTGTTGTCATTGTACATACACTGCGTATACTGGTATGTGAACCCAGATTGCTTCTCTTGTCCTGTCTCCGGAACAGTGAGGAGACAAGAATATCACTCTGATCTGGGGTCCTTCACAGGGAAAGAGACATCATGAGTAAAAAATGGCTGATGCCGAAACCGGTTTGGCTCAGTGGATAGAGTGTCGGACTGTGGACTGAAAAGTCCCAGGTTTGATTCTGGTCAGGGACATGTATCCTGGTTGGTGGCACATTCCCAGTAGGGGGCGTGCAGGAGGTGGCTGATCGATGTCTCTCACTGATGTTTCTAGCTCTCTATCCCTCTCCCTTTCTCTCTGTGAAAAATCAATAAAATATATTTTAAAAAATGGATGATGAACAGAGAGGAAGGAATGAGGACAATGTTCATGAAATGCCAGGGACAATCTAGATTCCTCGCCCAAAGCTGAAATCACCTCCTGTGCTACTTGCCCCACCTAGCCAATCACACATCCTCCTTGTTTTCATTTTCATTTCGTCATTTAAGTTCAAACTCGTGGATCTGTCTTTAATATTAAGTTTGATCTTGTCTTCTCTAAGCCAGTAACCCCCGACACATTTCTTCACCAGAGGAAACACTCCTGAGTTCTTTTCTCTCCCCACTGCTGTCACTTACAGTCAACAGCAGAGTATTCTGAGAACACTGGCCCTTTAAGATTCTCTTCAAAGACGAGGGCTTTGTGTGGTTAAATATGTTTCAGAAATGCCATTGGCTTCACCCCCTTGTAGAGATTTAAAATGCTTGTTAGCAGGTATGTCTCCCAATAAAGGAACCTCTTTGCCTTATTTAATCCAAAATTTCCAATCTTATTTCAACACGGCATCTTAAAAAAAAAAATAGCAGTTATAACCTCTGAGGATAGCTTTCCGTGAAACACCATTGGAGAAATGCTTTCTGAAAATATTTTAATGGCTTTCGATCTAGTTCCCTGGCCTTAAGGTACTCATACCAAGTAAGCCAGCACATTGTACGACTTCCCTGTTTGAAAACATTCCAGGTGTCCTTGCTGCCTCTTGGACAAAAGTAAGTTCAAGCTAATACTCCAAGGCAAGTACAACCTTTACTCGAGCTATTTTTAGATGAAAATGCCACTATTTTGTAAAAAAAAAAAAAAAAATTCTTGCTGAAGCCAAATAAATTCTCTTATTATTCTTACAAAGAACAAATAACCTGAGTGCTTGAAGCCTCAGTTTCCTCAATTCCTGTCTCAGAGCCAGACCTGCAGCATCCAGTGTTTCCTCACTCAGAAGCCCTGACCTGGGCCCTGGGGTTCCATCCAGGCAGTGTACTTGGACTTAGCCTGTCTTTTTACATGTGTTTTATGTCCCTCTGCTATCTTTCACTTTTTTAAAAAAATATATCTTATTGATTTTTTTTTTACAGAGAGGAAGGGAGAGGGACAGAGAGCTAGAAACATCGATGAGAGAGACATACTGATCAGCTGCCTCCTGCACGCCCCACACTGGAGATGAGCCCATAACCAAGGTACATGCCCTTGACCGGAATCGAACCTGGGACCTTTCAGTCCGCAGGCTGATGCTCTATCCACTGAGCCAAACCGGTTTCGGCTATCATTCACTTTTATGAATGGGCTCAGAGCAAATACAGCACCATGAGTAAGGGCCATGGTGCCACCTCCCAGCCCAGATTACTTAACAGGCATGCGATTCCAAGCCATTTATTCTTTAATGTTTCTCTTTCCTCATCTTCAAAATGCAAATGAATTACAGTGGTACCTCGAGATACGAGTTTAATTTGTTCCGTAACCTTGAGGCGTGGGAAACTATGAGATGCTCGAGTCGCGATAAACTTGTGGGTCGTGTGCAGCCGGCCGATCCACGCAATTACTCCTATCTCAAATGTTGCTCGTATTTCAAAGCAAAAATCGCTCGCTCGACGGCTCATATCTCAAAAATCTCGTATGTTAGGGCACTCGTATCTCGAGGCACCACTGTATTAGCTGGCAGGACTATCAGGCGCATTCAATGAGGATGTATGTGTGTAGGAAAAACCCAGAACGACCTGGTATAGGTAGCTATCATGATTCCTATAAGGTTACCACTTTCTTCCTCTGAGTATCTAGCCTTTCTTTTTCTTTGTGTTGGAGACAAATGTCTTCCTGCGAGGATCCAGCTTTCTGTTCTCATCGGCTTTGCTTCTGGAAATTACTTCTGAAATATTGTTGTGGTGTCTGAAGCATCAGGACTTGGACGCTGAGATAGGGCGCAGCAGTGGACTTGTCTGCTGGGGCACCGTCGTTTGATAACTGTGTCCAGGAAATGTTCTCCGGGCCAAGACCGAGGAGATCCAAACTTCCATCAAGGAAACTTGAGCGTCCTTCCTTTCCTCACAATAGCCAACGAGAGCTCGACCTTTAGGTCAAGGTTGATTGGCGGGAGGTACCTCGACAATGGAGTTGGGATTCCGTTTTCTCCATCTCGTTAATGATGTGTGTACCCGGTGCCAAGGACTTGGCAATATCGGTTAATAAGTAAATCCACTGTACATGATTAAAGGCACATTAAGTTTGCCATTTGTAATGTAGGCTCAGGGCTACGGGTGCATTTTTGCTCTAATGAGTTAATGTGTTTAAAGAAATGATGTTGGGCTAAAGTTATTTCAACTTTCCAAAAAAAAAAAAAGAGTTTTGGATTAACATAATCAGAGGCTTCCCATGAAAGACTCCTTGTCCTTTTAAGGGGAATGAAGGAATTGTGTCTGCCTTCGTAATTACATTTTCAAAATACTAATGGAATTTGTGAGAAGAAATAACCGGTATAGTCAGGGAGAAAGGCCTGGTTTCATTAGAGCGGGTCCAAAGTGTTTTCAACTTGGAGAATGAGAGGGGCAGCAGGGAATAAAACCAACAAAACATCCATACAAGACAGGGACATCAGCAGAGTGATCATTTAACCGTGTTACGAAAATTTAACTACCCAAGAAAAATGCCTTAGGATGAAGTTCTTTTAGCTTCTTGAATTCGATTCAAATAGGTAAAGATTGTGTCACCTCATAAACAAGTGCATCTGACATATGTAGCTGCTTTAGAGAAAAACTTTAAAAAAAATATATTTGATTCATTTTTTACAGAGGGGAAGGGAGAGGGATAGAGAGTTAGAAACATCAATGAGAGAGAGACATTGATCAGCCACCTTCTGCATGCCCCCTACAGGGGATGTGCCCACAACCAGGATACATGCCCTTGACCGGAATCGAACCTGGGACCTTTCATTTGCAGGCCGATGCTCTTTCCACAAAACCAAACCGGTTTCGGTGAGAAAAACTTTTTATTTTTTTAATTTTCTAACATTATCAGTAAGTCCGCCTTGAGTAGGGCTGACTTCAGTTTAAAATACTCCAATATGTCAAATCTTATGGGTTAATAATTTGGATTTTCAAAAATCAATTCTTTGCTATAGGAAAGCTACCTGAAGATAAAGAAATAAGCAGGATCTGCCGAAACCGGTTTAGCTCAGTGGATAGAGCATTGGCCTGTGGACTGAAAGGTCCCAGGTTAGAATCCGGTCAAGGGCACGTACATTGGTTGTGGGCACATCCCCAGTAGAGTGCGTTTAGGAGGCGGCTGATCGATGTCTCTCTCTCATTGATGTTTCTAACTTTCTATCTCTCTCCCTTCCTCTCTGTAAAATATCAATAAAATATATTTTAAAATAAAAAGAAATAAGCATGATTTATCTAGTCTGAACTAGTCATTTTCAGTACCTAACCAAGCGTATTTTTAAGCTTCTCTACAAATGATAGGTCAAAGGCTTCAATTTCTTCGGTAGTTACCAGCCTAGTCAGGTTTTTCTATTCTTTCTGATTGAGTTTTTGGGGTTTGCATTTTTCTAAGAAATGTCCATTTCATCTAGGTTGTCCATTTTGTTGGAATAGATTTGCATAATCTATTAATTTGCATAATCTATAATTTTTCCATAATGGTTTGTATTTCTGAGGGATCGGTTGTTACTTCACCTCTTTCATTTCTGATTTTGTTTATTTGGATCCTCTCTCTTCGCTTCTTGGCGAGCCCGGCTAGAGGTTCACCCATCTTGTTTATCCTTCAAAGAACCAGCAGACGTGGCCTGTCGGTCACTGTCTCAGGGACACTTAAAATTTGTAATCTTCCTTTCTGAAAACATGTACTACCCAAACCAATATTACCTCTCTATGACTTTAAATCAAAAAGGAAATAATCATTAGTGTGTCAAAGTAAGTCTGTCGTTCTATACTTAATATTATCTTTAAGACCTTGAATATTAATTTCTACAACAAATTAAACAAAGGACATTCGCTGGTCTGAAACCACCACACTTTATCATGAAACAAACAAACAAGCGAACCAGAATCTTCATGAATGCGCCATGCTCTCCTCGAATGCCATCCTCCTGGGATCTGTGAGTCCTTGATCTCAAGCTCTGCCACTAATCAATACTCACCCAATGACATTGATTCTAATTCTCCATGGCAACAGCAAGCATGCAAAGTCAATTCATGGCCTAGAATACAGTGGACGACTCTAAAACGAGGTCGTTAAATACAAAGGAAAGGATTGGATGCAATTCTGGGAACTCTGATGTTGGGGTAAACCCTGGGGAAATGTGCACTGGATTGTATGAACCCGTTCCGCTGTGGACAGTGAGTGCATCCCGGAAGAAACCTCCCCCATCACAGGTCCCTCACTGCCTGCCATGCCATGGCCATTCCAGTCCTCTTCCCGCGCTCCGTGCTCCTCGGGGGCTCCCTCCGGATGAAGAGGCGGTTGTTGCACAAACACGCTCACCAGGCACCTTTCTGTGCGGGTCCTCCGCAGCTCGCTCAGAGCAATTAGGAGCGCCCACGGGCGCGGCTCTGCACCACTTCTCGGCCTCGTTCCGGCCGTGAACTCCGAGGGGATGTGGCAGACACACGGGGAAGGACTCCCGGGGCTGGGGGCTGGGCGAAGGCAGTCCTACCCGGAGCTCCCTGCCGCGGACCGGGGCACAGAACACGCACAGGCCCTGCTGGCCCGCAGTACCAATAGCGCACGCGTGTAGGTGCACGCTCTCATGAGCCTACACTGTGTCCACTGCAGTTATTTTTCCTGGATTACGTTGGCTATTATTATTATTATTATTATTATTATTATTATTGATTTTTTTACAGAGAGGAAGGGAGAGGGATAGAGAGTTAGAAACATCGATGAGAGAGAGACATCGGTCAGCTGCCTCCTGCACGTTCCCCACTGGGGATGTGCCCGCCACCAAGGTCCATGCCCTTGACCGAAATCAAACCTGGGACCTCTCAGTTCGCAGGGTGACACTCTATCCACTGAGCCAAACCGGTTTCGGCAAGTTGGGGTTTTTTTTATTTTAAAATGCACCTGTGGGATAAGAAAATAAATACTGCCGAGACCGGTGTGGCTCAGTGGATAAAGCATCGGCCTGCGGACTGAAAGGTCCCAGGTTCGATTCCGGTCAAGGGCATGTATCTTGCTTGCGGGCACATCTCCACTGTGGGGCGTGCAGGAGGCGGCTGATCAATGTCTCTCTCGCATTGATGTTTCTGACTTTCTATCCCTCTCCTTTCCTCTCTGTAAAAAAAAAATCAATAAAATATATTTAAAATAAAAAAGAAAAGAAATACTGGTCAGTGAGCCTCTCTTCCCAAATGGAAGCTCACACAGTGAGGTGGACGGTGAGTGGCAGGGTGTGCGCAGGGGAAGGGATGACGGGTGTCATGGAGCGGATCAAGCGGTGTCTTTACCAGTGAAACAGGAGTCTGAGAGGATGCTCTGGAGAGAAATTAATGCTTTTTTTTTTTTGGTCGGAGATAGTTGTGCCGAAGTGTTAAGCCATCAGTAGACTGCTCGTCACACCCCACTCCATTCCGGATGTCTAGCTCTGCTCTGGAATTTTTGCGATTTGCTAGAGTCAGAAATATCCTCACCATAATCACAAGGTGAAAATAACTTCATGTCACAGAGCGCAGGAGGATGCTTCACAGGGGATGAAGGACAAGGTCAGTTTGGAATTATATCATGAAGAGAAAGCCCCCTAAACCCTAGCATTGGTGACTGAAGGTCAAAGGCAGGATGCAGGGGTAAGACAGCCGGTGTATAGTGAGCGCTGTGGTGAGCAGGAATACCTGGTTTGCACAATTTTATCTCTGTTTTTCATAGGCAACCTGGCCCACCTTTACACAATTCCTTGTAAACATCAAACCCACAGGAGCCCAATTACTTAGGCCGAGATCCTACTCAGTTCTCTTGCTGGCGAATAACTCAGAGTTCTTGGTCAATAGCACATTTTACTGTATGGCCAAAACCGGCTTGGCTCAGTGGATAGATCGTCGGTCTAGGGACTGAAAGGTCCCAGGTTCGATTCCGGTCAAGGGCATGGACCTTGGTTACTGGCACATCCCCAGTAAGGGGCATGCAGGAGGGGGCTGATCGATGTTTCTCTCTATCCCTCTCCCTTCCTCTCTGTAAAAAAACCAATAAAATATATTTTTTAAAAATGTTTACAGTATGGATCTTTCCATGAAGAATCTTGGGTGGCTGGCTTCCAGACCTGTTCCCTGTAAAATGGTGCATTTCTTGCTCATGGCAAAGCGCATTTACATTTAATTTCACCCTTTATGTGCAATCCTTCCTTGTCATGATAATTTCCATGTTTATGTATTTAATCTCCTTGGCCTCTGCTCCCCTCTCCCTGAGTTTCTTTCTTTTTTCTTTTTTCCTCCTTAATCCTCACCCCAGGACATTTTCCCATTGATTTTTAGAGTAGAAGGGAGGGGAGAGACAGAGAGAGAGAGAAACATCGAGGTGAGAGAGACACACCAATTGGTGGCCTCCGGAGCTTGCCCAGACAAGGCCAAGGGTCAAGCCTGCCACCACAGTACGTGCCCTGACCAGGAATCAAACCCGGGACCTTTCAGTCCATGAGCGGAGGCCCTATCCATGGAGCCAAACCAACAAGGGCGTCCTGAGCTCCTTTAGTGATGGCTGAAGGGACCCCCTTCTTGCTAACAGCAGTCACTGCCGGTGGCAGTTGAGTGTAGCTTTCCCTGAAGACCCGAGCCAGTGCGGCGTCTCTGTCATCTGCAAAGCAAAAGGCCATCCCGAGAGGACGCTCAGGTCACTCGGTGGAACCGCCTGGCCCAGCGCAGCGTTTGCCGAGGGGACCGCGCTAGCATCGTCTCGGTCACGATGGAACGCTTAAGGGCTGACTGCATCCAATATCCCTAAACGGCACTCATCCCCATAAAACGTAATTTTCTCTCTCGGCATTAATTCCATTTGATTTGATTTCCCGCAGCATATGATCAGTAAGGAAACTACTTGTATTACACACGGGGTATATAACTACTCTCGAGTCAGATTAGATCGCTCCCATTTACTATAAAAACAGATCAGGCAGATCATGAGCCGTGCACATCATTATTTTCACTATGATCTCCTATTAATATTGCCACGGAATCAAAATGGAATTTTAATTGACCACGTCTTCATCAGTATCACCGCTTAGACCAATCGTCATTCCACCCTTGAACAAAGGGAACAGAAGATTAAAAATTGTGACTTGGGCCCAGCCGGTGTGGCGCAGTGGTTGAACGTCAACCTATGAACCAGGAGGTCCGAGGTTCGATTTTCGGTCAGGGCACAGGCCCAGGTTGGGGGCTCCATGACCAGAGGGGGGCGTGCGGGAGGCAGATGATCCATGATTCTCTCTCATCACTGATGTTTTTATCTCCCTGTCCCTTCTTCTCTGAAGTCGATAAAAACAGACATTTTTAAAAAGGAAAAAAATATGACTTTGGTTTATATTAGAGGGTTTTTTTTTGTTTTGTTTTATTTTATTAATGCACTGTATAGATCTACAATAAAAAGCCACAGTTAAAGGCCATGGCATTGCCAATCTATAGAGTAGGTAATTCATAGCCAAACCTTTGGCTCCTGCTTAGCTGGTAGGATCTGGGAGCAGGAGAAAGAAGGGTTTGCGGAGGAGATACCACTTAAGAAAGATCTGAAATACAGCCAGCTCCGAAGAAGAGGGGACATGCCCTCAGCAAGAGCACTGGATTATTGTTTTCTTTCGTGGTGACCTTTGCTGTGACGAAAGCTACTGACCCCAAAGTAGAATCATCGAGCATTAAAATTGACTATTTTGGAAATAGGCGATGTGCCACTAGTCCGATGGCTAACGGTAGTGATTTTTTAAAGCATGGGATGGAGAGGTGTCATATCCTGGGGAGACACCGAGAATCCATTTTACAGACTTACTTTCCCAAAATCCCTGCTGAAAATGACTTGGTTACCAAATCGCTATTGTTCTAGGACTTATGGGCGAACACGATGGAATGGTGAGATGACGAACATCATCGATGCTGTAACAATTGTACTAGGATCAGACGCTTAGAACGCTGGGTAAAACATATAAAGCAGTGGTTCTCAACCTTCCTAATGCCATGTCCCTTTAATGCAGTTCCTCATGTGGTGGTGACCCCCAACCATAAAATTATTTTCTTTGCTACTTCGTAACTTTATATGATAAAGGATGCTGATCAGAGGGAAGAACATCATTATGGTCTTTAGGTTTGAAAGTAAGAAATAAATACAGAGCGAGAGATGCTCGCAAGACCCTCAACAAAGGCGACTCGGGGAGGGGCAGTGGATTGCGGGGTCCCATGCCCACAGGCCTCACTCTAGAACCAGCCGCCGAGGTGGAAGGCGCGTCGTCTCTGCGTGTTTGGTGACCGGTTCCACATTTAAGGGAGAAACGTTCGGTTTAGACCACTGGTTCTCAACCTGTGGGTCGCGACCCCTTTGGGGTTGAATGACCCTTTCTACAGGGGTCGCCTAAGACCATGGGAAAACGCAGATATTTACATCACGATGCATAACAGTAGCAACATTTCCTGGTTGGCGGTCACCACCCCATGAGGAACTGTATGCAAGGGTCGCGGCCTGAGGAAGGTGGAGAACCACTGGTTTAGACCTAACAGGGGCTCCCTTTGCAAGCATCGCTTACAGAAACGTGTGCATCTCAAGCTTCGAAATGCCTTTGTGCACCCAGGTGCGCACTGATGGAGGTCAGGGGAACCCCAGGGAGGAAAAGACACTATTGTCATCTGCTGCCCTGCCCACATCACCCCGATCTCTCAGAAAATACAGCCGGCGCCGGGCATCGGGGGAAAGGTTGATGAGGAATTGTTATTTCCGAAATGACCAATCAGGGAAGGCAGTGGTGCCGGCGCTTGGTCAAGCTTTGCCTACAAATGTGCGCTGCCAACTGGCTGCCATCTATCCTCCTTCATCCGCACTCACTCCACGGGCCTCGGACCCGCGCGGGCGGACTGACGGCTGCTTATTGGGGTGCACGGCTGGCGGACACGGCACCAGCCCCTGCAGCTGTCCAGCTCCCGTGCTGGCCCGGAGCCACGAGGCGGGAAGAAGCCCGAGGATGACTGAGCTGATGTACTGGTGTCCCCGTCTGTGCAGGCACCCGCCGCTTTACACATACCCTCTCCCGCCCCACCCTTTACCCCCCCAACTCTGCACCCCTCGTCCCTGGCACTGTACAGAGGCTCTTACTGGGAGAGGAGTTTCCTGGGTTTGGCTGCCTCGGTCATTCTGGAGAGATAAGTACCAGCCACCCCACCACACCTTCTCTCTCAACGCCTTGTGGGGTCCCCATCTTTCAGGAGCTCCGTTCCCACCCCCTTTCCTGGATATCGGGGCGACCTGCCCAGTGTCTTCTGAGTTTGTCACAATGAGTCTTGGGGGGCCCTTTAATTGGAGGGGGAATACATTCTTTCTCTGACCCATATTCCCTTTCTCCATCCTCCTCAGCTGCGTTCGTTCAAGATACCCGTCCGGGGTTCAGGGCTCAGTGCCCCGACGGGCCAGCTCCCGGGAAGCAGATGAGGTTAGCAGAACAAGGGGGTGAGCTGAGGGCACAGCGAGTCAGAGCACGTGACCCTCAGCGCCCCTCGGAAGGATGCCTGAGGCAATGTGTCTGAGCCCGACTTTCCAGGAGGGACCAGAACTTCCGGTTGGTACACAGTAGCAGTGAACTAAAACGGGGTGTAAGAGGGCAGATATGAGCGAACACATTCCACAGGTTAGTCTGGATGCCAGTGTGGACCTCGGCTACCCTGTCCTTAGCAACATCCACAGGGGGGACGGTTGCTAGGCAACAGTCCACCTGGTGGTTCATAGAAATATCCTCAGAGGCTTTGGAGGCCAGGCCGAGGGGGGACCCGCTCATGGGGAATCATGTCCGAAGTTTGGCAAATAACTCTGGGCACAGAGCACCTCTGCCCGGCCTCCCTGAGAGCAGCCATGGGCTGACTGTCCCATGGGCTCCGTCCTGGGACCAGTGTGACTATTTAATAGCGGGTGCACAGGGGACAGTGTGACTGTGTGGAATAGCGGGTGCACTGGGGATGGTGTGACTGTGTGAATAGCGGGTGGACGGTGACGGTGTGACTGTGTGGAATAGAGGATGCACCGGGGACAGTGTGACTGTGTGGAATAGCGGGGGGACGGGAACGGTGTGACCGTGTGGAATAGCGGGTGCACCGGGGACGGTGTGACCGTGTGGAATAACGGGTGGACGGGGACGGTGTGACTGTGTGGAATAGCGGGTGCACGGGGACAGTGTGACTGTGTGGAATAGCGGGTGCACCGGGGACAGTGTGACTGTATTGAGTAATGGATGCACCCGGAGCTGGTACATCGCTCAGCCATCTCCCCTGTGGGCGGGGGCCTCCTCGGGGTGGGCAGGTCCCTGACCTGTAGTCCCACGTCGTCATTGGGAACCGCCCATGACACCTGCACTGCTGTGATGCTGGAGAGCCACGTACCCGAGACCCCGAACCCACGGAACTCCTCCTTTGGGGCGGCGAGCACACCCCGTCCCGGGGAGGGGGGCCTGGGGGCCCTCCGCTGCGTCGGGTTCCCGGTCACTTACTGCGATGCTGCTGCGCTCTGTGGGGTGCGTGGAGCACCACTCCCGGAACTCGTGTTGCACGCGCGGCCGGCGGCCGACGTGGGTGTCTGTGAGCAGGCCGTCGGCAGAGGGCCCCCTCTTTCTAAAGTCTGGGTTCCTGCCGTCATTCTGGAAGGGAATGCATCCTTGGGGGGTGACAGGGTGGCGGGAATGTGGAGGCGGCAATAGTGCGCTTGGCTTTAGTCTGCATCTCTGTGCTCGGCCCTCGGGGGACTCATTCACTGTGCAATTCCCCAGTGTGCAGAGGGTGTGCACGGTGACCCCAGAAAGCTCGCTCAGGTTCCCCCTCTCTCCTGGGCTTCCCCTGAAACGCTGTGTGAGCGCCCAGAAACAGGGTCACACCCTCAGGAGCCTCTGAGACCTGCCCCCGGCTCGCACCCTTCCGCTCCGTTCTCTCTGTCGTGTTCTCTGTGGGGTTGGGTGGAACAGAGGGACCTGCGAGGAGGGCATATGATTTACTGATGGGGGTTGGCGGACATATGGGGTGTCCCCAAAATATGCACACAGCACACCTTGAATAAGGACAAAGGCCGTGCCGATTCAAACACGTTCCACCCTCAGGATGTCATGGGATCAGCCGCTGAGGGATGTACACAGGTTTGGGACACCGCGGGCTTACATGGCTTGCAGTTAATATTGATGCCGGGAGTGAATAGAAATGGTTTTCTAGAATAATCCTATCACCCCGTGTTAGGGTAACAAGGTCTGAGGACGGGGTTTACCATGACGGGTGCATTCTTTGGGGCTCAGAACCGGACCCCTGTGGGGAGTGGATGAGAAGGCGGGTGTAAAACACAGGGAACCAGTCTGTGCGAATGAATCCTCACCCGTGCACAGTGAGCATCGGAGAGGACTCTGATGGAGCTCTCCCTAGATGTAAAAGGATCGAAAAACTCAAAACTCCTCAACAAGATGCAATTTGGAAACATCTCTAAGCTATGGATAATGAAAATATTTTTAATCTAATATTCTAGGAAAAAAATTCATTCTTTCTATAGAAATGATACAATTTCCTATGAAGAGGACTCAGAAATGGCAGCCAAAAAATTAGCATGTGGAATCAAGTGTTACAGGATTAGTAAAAACATTGGTATTTTCCTAGATTTTCTGATCATCTATGAAATGGACAATATCAAAGATAAATACTTTTCCATAGTATCTGTACTCATTTTAAATAGTGCCTCCTGTATTTGTGTTGGTAATTTTCATAAAGAATTGCCAACTTTTATGTACATCTGGCCAAGAACCCACCCAGGCATCGCAGTCAGTGTTATTCATGGTCTGTGCGTGAATAACTTACACATAGAATGTGCCTTTTCTGTTCCATTGCGCTTCCTTTTGTCCAGATGAAATCAATAATAAGGGAGAAAAAAATCCGATGCTAAGCAGAAGGCTGTATCCACACATAAAAGGAGTAGGAAATAGCTCTATTGAGTGCCAAATGTGAGGCTATTTTGTTTAAATGGACAGCTCTCCCAGAATCCATTGATATGCACAATGGTCTTATTGCTGTTCATTTATTAAATTGTCTGAGGTAGGGAACCCCTCTTCGTTAACAATATTATTTCAGGGGTGATTTAAAGAGAACTGTTTTTTTAAAAAAAAAGTTCCGGAAATACTTTTAATGCTGAAATTATCAGTATGTGAGAGATCTCGCAAAACGTTGAACTCTGAGAAGGACCTTTGTTGAAACTTTAAATGCAACCTATATTTTTATTTTGCAAATGGAGTTTTACCATGTGGTGATTTGCTTTAGACCAGTGGAGATTTAAAACAACTCTTCTGAGAAGGATAATATCGTTTTTAAAAAAACGTAAAACAATTCCAACCTGGCCGGTCAGCACACACAAAGCCCTCTCCCCGGGAGAAAGCGATTGGGAACCTTTTTTAAGAAAGAAAATGACCAACCCAGGTAGACAAGACTCGAGTTTATTTATCCGATTCATAGCTCCCTTCTCCAAAGGACATTTACAAACGTAACTTTAAAAATAAAAGAACTTCTGAAGGACACACGTTCACGTTTTCATGCCAACATTACAGGTATGCACGGTCGTGCTGAATGAGCGGTTGGGAAGGGTCCAGTGGAATCTGGCATCCATTAAGTTAACACTTCATATAAGCAATAATAAAACATTTATTTTCAAGTCCGACATATATTACTTAAAATAGATACAAAGTTCAATTTGCACGTTTTCAATTTTACGGCTATTTCAAGCTACCCTGAAACGCAATACCTTAGTGGGGGGGGGGGGGAGAGAAATGGTTTGGTTGTTGTTCATAAGTATGACTTTTAAAACAAGCACTCTTAGGAACAGTCCGCCGTATGTACTTGAGCAATTAGGCAGGTCTGATAATGAGTGATATTATCTTAAAAGAAAGATTTCTTGTTGGGCAGGTGCAGATAAAATAATTTTTGGAGACTCTTATCACACGCCACTCAGAATTCAATTCAAGAAGTGTGATTTGTTTAGAAAAGCACAACGTGGAACATATTCATAAATAATGGCTTAGCTCCCCGCTCTGAATCTTAACCGGTGTGACCCCAGCACACCGAAGCGGTGAGAGAAGGTAGTGAGACAATTGTGCAGCCGATTGATGGAGGCATCCGTGTGTTGCTAAGTAGCTTCTCAGACACGCGTTCCCGTCCGAACATAGAAACGTGCTTGTTTTCCATGTCTGTACAAGTAGCCTGTGAGATCCTGGACTCTGGAAAGGAAAAAGTTGAGGTATAGCCCTGAACAGAGCATCCAGATGCATCTATCTGGCTGGGATTCCTCCACGTGACTGGCAGCAGAGACGTTGATGGGCGCGCGCCTCGTAAGAGTCTTGGGGTGTCTGCACCTCGGAGAAATTGGTCGTCGGCATGGAATAACTGAACCCCTCCATGGCCATATATATATACAAAGGCATTTTATTGGTCATCGAAGACAGGGAAGGAGAGCCATCAGAAATGACAACTTTATTCTTTTCTTTTTCACAATACATACATTTATTGCCATCATGGTTCTGCGATTGTCGGAAAATTCGAGCCCAGTGGAATTCAGACACGCGCGCAGGTTGTGGACACGGACACAGAGAGATACCAGCCTAGAACTGTACACAAAATAATTACAATTTATTCAACACACTGTTTTGAGCGCATCCTTCGTGGATGGAGATGATGAGCACCATATCTTTTATGAATATATATTTCTCTCTCTCTCTTTTTTTTTTTTCTACAGCACCAAAGAAATCCAAATAGGAAAGGGAGAGGTGAAAATGGGGAATCAAGAATCGGGCTTGCTTCCATCTCAGCCACACTATCTTTTCTTTTCTGGTTTTAAATTATTTTCAAAGCTTTTGCCGTGTGCTTCTGCCCTCCCCGACGAGGGGGCATCAGTACTTGCTAACTGGGACCTGTGTACGGGCCGGGCCGTTTCCTACGCCATCCTTACTCAGAGCTCGCCTGTGGCATCGAATGGGCGGGGTGGCACCGAGGCGTGTTTCCTGTCGACTTCCCGAGGCGCGGGTCCGAACCTCAGCCCAGAAAACAGGCAGGGCCCACTTCGAACCCGAACTTCTGGTTCTGGTCGCCAAAGTCACTGATCATGACGTCGACGATCGGGACTTGGTCGATGCGCGGCGTGTTGATTTCAATCACCGTCTTCTCGTAGCCTTTTCGGGACTGTAAGGTCGAGCGGAAATGGAACGAGTTATGCCATCGTTTAATAGGTGTGGTTTTTTTTTGGTATTTTATTCATTTTTTACAGAGAGGAAGGGAGAGGGACAGAGTCATCAGAAATATCGGTGAGAGAGAGACATCCATCAGCCGCCTCCTGCACGCCCCCCACTGGGGATGTGCCCGCCACCAAGGTACATGCCCTTGACCGGAATGGAACCCGGGACCCTTCAGTCCGCAGGCCGAAGCTCTATCCACTGAGCCAAATCGGTTTCGGCTCATTTTATAGGTTTAACACATGTTAACAGATGTTATTTTTCTCTTACGCAGTGGTTCTCAACCTTCCTAAGGCCGCGACCCTTGCATACAGTTCCTCATGGGGTGGTGACCCCCAACCATGACATTTTGCTGCTGTTATGCATCGTGATGTCAATATCTGCATTTTCCGATGGTCTTAGGCGACCCATGTGAAAGGGTCATTCGACCCCCAATGGGGTCGCGACCCACAGGTTGAGAACCACTGCTCTTACGCTTCTGAAGGGGGGGGTAGGAAAATAAGAGGGGAAGCACCAATTTGCCATTGCGGAGGTCATCCACTCTTCCTGGTATCACTTACGTAGTTTTAAACACTGAATGCTGGCCCCTCCATTTCACATTTAGCTATAATTACCCAGCTATGATACTCTAATAAATTGCTCGGGTGAAGAGAATCTTACTGAATTGATAATTACTGTTTGATAGGAACACCGATGTTGGTAGCGGGTTATACGCCCACATAATACAGAATAACAAGATCTAGTCAAGTTTTCTTAAGGAAACGTGAATCTAGGGATTAATGCGTGAGGTGAAGGCAGTCCGCTGGTGTATACAGACCCTGTGCACTGCCGAAACCGGTTTGGCTCAGTGGATAGAGCGTCGGCCTGCGGACTGAGGGGTCCTGGGTTCGATTCCGGTCAAGGGAATGTATCCTTGTTGCGGGCACATCCCCAGTAGGGGGCGTGCAGGAGGCGGCTGATCGATGTCTCTCTCTCATCGATGTTTCTCTCTATCCCTCTCCCTTCCTCTCTGTAAAAAATCAATAATAAAAATAAAAAACACCCTGTGCACCGCGCTCAGCAGCTCAGCACGTTTCTGCCCCGGACCCTCCTCCTCTCCTCGGCCCGGGAGCGCCGCTCACTGTACTGGCGCCTCCTCTGCGGCCACCGGCCAAGACTGGGCTTCGGGGGGCGTCTACACTGGTGACACGCAGTGCCAACCAGCAGGCCTCACCACGATTGCCTTCTGCTGGGGCTTTAAAGTATGTCCGCCTGCTCCCTGGCGTGGCTCAGTGGTCGAGCCTTGACCTATGCACCCGGAGGGCAGGGTGGGATTCGAGGTCAGGGCACCTGCCCGGGATGTGCAGGAGGCCGCCAGCCAGTGACTCCCTCTCCTGCTGTGTGTCTCAGAGCCGCTAACACACTGTTCCCACCTGGCAGTGGGCAGCCTCGATCCGGGCACAGGCGCTGCCAGGGGACCGGGGCGGCGGGCACTCACCGCGCAGCCGTCGTGCAGCGCCCGCAGGTACGGGCTGTTGTCGTGGGACAGCTCCTCGTCGTTGGAGCCCAGGAAGCGGAGCGCCTTGCCGTAGCCGCCCGAGGCCGCGTCGTACCAGGCGGCGGACTGGTGGCAGTGGTAGGTGAAGTTCTGGCGCGCCGACGCCGTCAGCAGCTTCAGGAAGGTCATCTGCACCATGTTGATGGCGTTGCCCTCCACGTCCAGATACGAGAGCTGGGGACAGACGCCAAGGACACGTCAGGACCCGGCTCCTCTGCCCGGTCCTAAGGGATGGCATCCCAGTGGGCAGGGAGCGTGTGGGTGGTGCTCAGAGCCGCTTCCCTTTAAGGGACGTGTGTGCGGGAGGGGGGTCAGGAGCCCAGAGCCGGATCCTAAGAAACCGGGCTGTCTTCCCGCCTGAGCTGCTGCGAGCGCTGCGGAGCTTTGGAAAAAATCACTATTTCTGTGCGTCAGTTTCCTCATCAGAAAACAGAGCGTTTCCGAAAAGCCTTTCCTTGCATTTGCGTTCTCATAGTAAAACTGAAACTGAGGTGTCAGTGCGACGTAAAGCGAACTGTGTTTATGCTGATTTCGCCGACTCCTCTAAAAATGTCAGCATATGGCCAAGACTGGTGTGGCTCAGTGGATAGAGCGTCGGCCTGCGGCCTGAAAGGTCCCAGGTTTGATTTCAGTCAAGGCCACGTACCTTGGTTGCAGGCACATCCCCAGTGGGAGGTGTGCAGGAGGCAGCTGATCGATGTTTCTAACGATCTCTCTCCCTTCCTCTCTGTGAAAAATCAAAATATATTTTTAAAAAAATGTCAGTGTACCAACTGGAAGCACATTTTTTAAGCGAGTCCCCGCAGTTCCGGCTTTACTGCTCCGCTCGGACCCGCCGCCTGCCCATTCTCAGCCTTGGGTGCCGCGGAACGCGTTGTCAGTCAACATTTGCTGGGGGTTTAGTAAGGAAAACAGTCCTCCTAACTGCAAAGTCTTAAAAATTGTCTCTTTAACGAAGTTTTAAATTGTGTTCTGGGGTAGAGTCCAAAGACCTGGGCTCAGGCCGAGACATACAAACTTAGATATTTTTTTAGAAAAAAATTAAGAAATTCACCCAGATTACATTGAAATGAAATCTTCCGGAAGTGCAGAACACAAAATGGAATGGTCAGAATCAAAGCCACTATGTAGATGTATTCTCTCTGCCCCATGTTTCTAACAGAAGCCATTTTCACGATGTCTGTGTCGGCTAAGAGAATGCGCATCTTATGATTATTGCAGCAAATTTAGTGTATGTCCATTCCCTCTGATAGAAAATCTCAGATGTCTCTCAAGTGTAAGCACAGCAGAGTAAGAGCCATAGGCGCTGCTTCGTATGATCCAGCCCAGCACCGTCAGTGTCAAGAGCAGCGGTTCTCAACCTTCCTAAGGCCGCCACCCTGGCATACGGTTCCTCATGTGGTGGTGACCCCCAACCATGACATTTTGCTACTGTGATGCATCGTGATGCAAATATCTGCATTTTCCGATGGTCTTAGGCGACCCCTGTGAAAGGATCGTTCGACCCCCAGGTTGAGAACCGCTGCTCTAGAGGCGGGACATTTACGCAGCTCAGTTACGAAGCTGCAGGGGCAGCCCTGCCCGTGGAGGGAACGTACCAGCTTTCCTCTCTTAAATTCGCTGAACCAGCTCCCCGGCTTCTCCTTCGGCCACGAGGAGACCCTCACCTGGTGCGGAAGAGCAGGGCGGTCAGCGGGTGGACAGCACGAGCGGTCACACGTCTGTGCGCACGGCTCGTTCTCAGCAGGAGCGAGACGCTACCTGCCTGCTCCGGATTACACAGAACGTACGGGGGGGCAAACTCGGAGAGGATCCTAGGGATCCCCTGTAGCGAGGACGAGTCGCTTTGCTCGCCTCCTTTCCCGGCGCAGAAGCAGGGGATACTGGGGTGCAGGCCAGTGGGCCTGCGGGGAGCACAGCTGGGCCCCAGCTCACCCCTTGCCCAGGACGCCCTCAGCCGCCGGCGGGTACCCCCGGCACCTGCAGCCCAGGTCCGGGCCTGGAAGTGTCCCACCAGCCACTGAGGCGGATGCTGCAGCGACGCCCTGGGCGGGAAGCGAGCCTGGCCCTTCTCTGCGGGAGAGAACCTTCTGGATCTCTCAGATCTGCGTTTATCGTTTTGTTTTGCAAAGATGAGCAGTACCTACGGCTGGCCCCAGCCTCACGGTAGCTGCTGGAGTCATCAGGGTAAAGGGGCGCGTTTTCCTCTTTGCTGCAGGCCTTTGGGGGTGCTCTGAGCTCTGTGATGCGTCCCCGGGTGCCAGGCAGGCGGGAAAGGAAAGTGGGCTTTACCTCCTCCTCCCACCCCCCTGTACCCCCCTCCCCTCAGGAGAGCAGCGGCCCACACAGCCACTGTGCTGACTGAGGAAGTTTCTGGGACTCCGAGGCCCACGCCGTTTCCTAAGCAAACGTGGATTAAAAAACCACCAAGGCAGAATCTCCCACCTGGGTGTTTGGAGACTAATTATGCGAGTGGAAAATCTTTCCTTATATCGATAATGAGCTTGAAGCTTTAAAGATAGAGCTGAACTATCCTGATATTTCCTGGTTTTCACTGAGCGGTGAGTTTGGCCCTGGCCGGTGTGGTTCAGTGGATAGAGCGTTGGCCTGTGGACAGAAGGGTCCTGTGTTTGACTCTGGTCAAGGGCACGGACCTCCAGCCTGGGCCCTGGGTGGGCTGGTGCAGGAGGCAAGCCATGGATGCGTTTCTCTCGGTCTCTCCTCTCTCTGCCAATCTCTCTGGAAGTCCATGTAAGAAGACCCTCGGTTGAGGGAAAAAAAAAATGGGTTTGCAGGGATTAACCATGGAAAACATTTGCATGTGTGGAGAAGACTCTTCTTGTATGTGAAAAAGGAATGCTTTAGGGAACTGTATTCCAGCGTCAGCACAGCTGTGAGTTCTACCCCGTGGGGGGCGGCGTGGAGGCTGCTACACGTGCCCTGAACCCCGAGGACCGACGGGTCGGGGAAAGCCCTAGACTCTAGCGAGCATGCAGGTGCAACAGGAACACGCGTGGGGGAAAGACGGGAGGGATACTGGTTAACGCCACCCCCCACTGGCGCCTTATTCACGTTTATGCAAATGACGCCCTCGTCACCGTAAGGAAAGCAGCTGAGGGGCCTGTGACAGGCTCGTCCCCCCGGTCAGCTCAGCGCTGCCCAAACGTGGCAGCGTGGCCAGCAGCGCGCACTCACCCCCTCGGACTTCCTGTCGGGGTAAATGCACGTCTCGCCGCCCGACGTGAAGTTGCAGTAGACCTTGAAGGAGTCTCCCGAGCAGCCTTGGTTGGGATCGATCCAGTACTCCCCTGGAGGCGGGAACGAGAGGGCACGGACATGGGTCAGGGGCACACGCACGCGGGTCTGAAACCAACGGCGTTAGGTGCCCCGTCTCATGAGAGAGGGAAAGGAGCTGAAATAAAGATGCACCCCTCTTTCCCACAGGGACTTCTCACACGCTTCCGGTCGTCCTGGGGTTAAAAGTGACCCTTTGGTCTTGTCTGCCTCAGAGCTGTGCACGCACCCCAGGTCCTCTGCCTGGACACCCGCTTTTCTGCCTAGCACACCTCTTCCTTTCGGGTCTCAGCTTCTCTGTCCCCTCCTCACACTGTCACCTTCCACCGCTCGCATGCACACGGAGGCAGATATACGCTCCACCTTACACCGCCGGAATTATTAACACTGAGGCCACACGTAGAATAGCCAACGTGTCTTCTCAGTGGACCATCGGTAACAGGGAGGTGGGGGGAGCATTTACAGCAAGCACTCCTGCCTGCGGCCCCAGGGGGCGGGTGGACCCTGTGTGTCTGGAGGCGGCTGTCTGTCCAGGCCGTCATCTCCGTGGCCCAGAACCCATTCTCTCCTGGGAATGACCTTGCCCTTGGTGTTGGGCGGGTGAAGGTGGTAACTAGGAGCGAGCAGTTGCTCTGGCTGTTGGTGGGTGGATGAGACAATTGGTTTGGCTCCCCGTTATCCTCGTTCTTAAACACTCCGCTCAGAGGACCAAATGCGATTGTTACGCTGTTTCCTCGTGTTGACTTTACTCATATTAAGTACATCAGGGTATAGGATGTGAATAATTACATGGTAACATGCACATATGTGGATGCCCCATTCTATGGCTGCTATGACAGGGTCAGGTGCACCTATGTTACCTATAATCATCCGAAAATGATCTTGTCTTAACTCAGCGAACCCCCATTTCACAGACACGGGTTTTCCCGAGCAGATCGTGCATTACGCAGCATAAGTGACTCTTTCTGTCGACAAGACTGGAATGGATAATCGCCGGCTGGCGTGTTACGTGGAGACTGCGTGACACTTAACGAGAACGAACGAGCGGACGTGCCTCGGCGCCCAGAGGCTCCTCCGCCCTTGGCCGTGGCCGTGGGCCCGGACGTACCGTCGGGGAAGTCGGGGTGGCTGAGCTGCAGGTCCTTGCAGGTGCGGGCGGGGTTGGTCTGCGTGCCCATCGGGAACTTCATGTGCTCGATGTCCTGCTTCAGGGAGTGGAGGGACCCGAATATCTCCTCCATGCCGTCCGAGTAGTCCAGCGCCGCGTCCCCCGCGTCGGCCTGCATGGCCTCGGCGTGTCGCCGCGTCTTCTTGGGCGACAGGATGGGCAAGGGCTGGATGACCTCCCCGGGGGGGCCCTGCGGAGAGAGGACAGAGGCCGTGTTTCTGGGGTCCCACCGCCTGCAGCGCCCACTCACCGCTGGTGCCGGAGCCCACGCTGCGTGGTCACTCTTGTTATCAGTGAGTCCCCATGTACAGGCCTCACCCCACCATCAGCTTCAGCCCTGAGGACGAAGCACCCCTTTCAGGCTCTTGTGCCACCTCAGGAGGTGTCTCTTGTGCCCGGTGAGAATTTACAGGAGGATTTTCCATCCTTTCCAAATGCCCTTAGCGTGTTTCATACATTTATCAACGAGCACACTGGGAAGAAATTATCCAGACCTGAAGTTACCCTAAGTCAGCGGTTCTCAACCTGTGGGTCGCGACCCCTTTGGGGGTCGAACAACCCTTTCACAGGGGTCGCCTAAGACCATCGGAAAATGCAGATGTTTATATCACGATGCATCACAGTAGCAAAATTTCATGGTTGGGGGTCACCACCCCATGAGGAACTGTATGCAAGGGTCGCGGCCTTAGGAAGGTTGAGAACCGCTGCTCTAAGTGGTCGATCCATATCGTTACGGGTCGAACCGTGTCCCCCACAAACTCGCAGGCAGAAGTGTGGAGTGCGGGTACCTCGGAGTACGACTGGGGTGGCTGTCATTAGTGAGGTGACTGTGTGAGGGCAGCAGCCTGGGTCCTAGACTGGCCTCTGCGGAGGAGGAGAGTGGGGGCACACAGACCTGCCCGGACAGCAGACAGCCCCCGCACACGCTGGTCAGGGCGTGGGCCACTGGATGGACCGTAAGCTGCTGTGGGGGATGCACACTAACCCCCCCTTGCCCCCCAATCAGGAAGCCAGGCCCGCAGCCTGAGGCCTTTCCCAGGACCCGTCACTCAGTGGTGTGAGGCCCGAATGGCCCGCGTTCACACGGGGGTGTGTGTGTGCGGTTATTACTGCTTTTCGGATCGTCACATGCAGTGTATCTTTGTGGC
>JAAGEH010000188.1:1463603-1534977 GCA_011751065.1 Lasiurus cinereus | reverse complement strand
GGCAGACCTTGTGTGTGTGTGTGTGTGTGTGTGTGTGTGTGTGTGTGTGTGCGGTTATTACTGCTTTTCGGATCGTCACATGCAGTGTATCTTTGTGGGAGACCTTCGCTGCTTTCCGGACAGTCTGACAGCAAAACGTGTGACTTTCTGAGGGAACGAAGGGGAGCAGGCCCCTCGGGCAGAGAGAATGAAGCGTCCATATTCCCACCGCGAAGCCAGCGCCAGGACCAGCCTCGGCCTGCCCGTCCCCCAGGAAGTCAGACGTTGGCAGATGTGCCTGCCCCCCTTTAACGCTCCCCCCCCCACACACACACTTGGAGGCAGCATCTCGGGACCTAAGAGCCCCGAGGCCACTCTCCGCGCACTCACCGGCGGCCCGGGGGGCCCTGGCAGGCCGCTGTCGCCCTTCTGGCCGGCGGGTCCCTGCGGGCGGGAGGAACAGGGACAGGTGAGCAGAGAGCCAGGCACGGGGGCCGCCTCGCCGGGGAGCGCGGGGGCCGGTACTCACCGTGGAGCCTTTGTTCCCCTTGGGGCCTTGCGGGCCCTGGAAGAGACAAGAGCACAGGGAGGGGTGAGGCCGCGTGTCCTGGGGCACCCACCGGTGCGATTATGGGTAAAGCGCGTTCCCGGGACTTACCGGCAAGCCTGGCGGTCCAGGGGGCCCGATGGGACCGGCGGGGCCTGGGATTCCCTGGGGAGAGGCAGGGAGGGGTCCCCGAGTTAGAGGGTGTCGCTGCCGGGGTTGGCCAAGCAGCGCCGAGGTCAGAGCGCACACAATTCGCGAGACGAGCTTGCATTTCCCACTGTCTGTCTCAGAAATAACTGGGCACGGCCGTCTGTCTGTCTCCTGTGCTGCCTCAATGTCTGAATACACATGTGTGTTTCTGTAGCCTCAATGTCTGAACACATGTGTAGCTTCCTGCAGCCTCCAGAATCATGATTGGCAAGTGCTGGGATCAATACATGTTAGTGCGATTAACTCCTGAACTGTAGCTTCTGTGACTTGAACTTGGCATGCTTTTAACTTACCTGCTCTGAGGTGCAATAGATTTTCCTTTGACAACGGGATTAGAACAAAGACGCTCTAAACCCCCCCGTGGTCAAGTCCGAAAGCCCTGCACATGCGCTGTATGTGTGTGTGTGTGTGTGTGTGTGTGTCAGGGGAAGGACAGGAAACGCGGGTCTCTCCTCACCCCGTCGCCCTTGGCTCCTGGAGATCCCTGGGTCCCGGGCAGCCCTCGGTCACCCTTCTCGCCTTGTTCGCCCGGAGGCCCGATCAGGCCGATCAAACCAGGATGCCCCTGTGGAGGCAGAGAGAGGCCGTGTTAGCGCCACACAAGTCACAGCCAGGTCGTCCTTTCTGGTCATGAGATAACGGCACGTTAAGTTTCTGAAACAGAACTTGAACTTGTCTGAAAGGACGTGGGATGAGGCCCCTCTCTGTCCACACCTCGCGATCGCTTCCTGCTGACCTTAAGACCGTGTCGAGGGCTGGGGGTACTGTGGCATGAAATGCTTTCTAAAAATAGCATCCTCAGCAGTTCCTTTACTGACCACGAATTCTCTCAACTACAAGACAAATAATCACCAGCCCTCGCTGGCTTGGCTCAGTGGATAGAGCGTCAGCCTGCGGACTGAAGGGTCCCGGGTTCGATTCTGGCCAAGGGCACAGGCCTGGGTTGCAGGCTCAATCCCCAGTGCGGGGCGTGCAGGAGGCAGCCAATCAATGATTCTCTCTTATCACTGATGTTTCTCTCTCTCCTCCCTTCCTCTCAAATCAATAAAGAAATATATTAAAAAAAAAAAAAAGAATCGCCAGCTGTGAGATGTCGGTGAAGTAAACAACTGGAGACTTGTTGTTTTAATAAGCTCCTTATTTTCTGTGAAATGACTTCTATTCCGAAGAGACTGCACAGTCTTAAGAAATATACGGAAACTTAAAAATAATCCCAAAAACTCTAATGCCATTCTGAAAAAGGCTTATTTTACAAAAGCATGATCTGGTGCAGCTCGGTATACATTTTGGGAGATCACATTACTATTTGTAAGATAGTCGGCTCAAGTGTTTACTTCCATGTTAAAGCTTAGAAACGGGCCTTTTGCTTTTCCCTGCGCTTCCTTCTGAATTCCTCTTTTAGGGTAACCTGGTGCGTCCCCCACACCATTCCTGGGGGCCCGGGGAAAAGGCACGCTGCCTTCTGGCACCTTCTTCACTAGGACTCTGTGCACTGGCTCCGGTCTGGGTCTGCCAGCAGAGCTAAGGCCTGCCAGGCTGTCCTCGCTTAGAACAGTGGACAGCCTTGAGATTTCCCTCTCGGTGACTTTATTCTGCTACCAGAATATCCAAACCGTGACCACACAGACTCAGTCTCACCTTCTCGCCCTTGGAGCCGGGGTCACCTTTGAGACCAGGTAATCCGGGAGGTCCCTGAATGATGAGAAAGAACGAACACACAGAGAGCGAACCATGTTATACCATGCCCAGAGCAAGTTTGCCAAGTTAAACTTAATTTTGACCAAGTTGAAAAATAATAATGATCGGCTTTTAGTTTTCAGAATTCTAAACTATTTTAAAACTCTACGGTTGAAATATTTAACCATAATAACAAAATATATTAATGATCATTTTGCTTAAATAAATATGAAGACAGAAATGTAGTTTTTCAAGTTGAGAAGGGTAAATTTTTAACTGCACTGATTTTAGAAGAAAGGATTCCCAAATAACATCGATTCAATCCAATATTTTGCCATTACACTCACACTCACAGATCACGCTATTTCCAGGAACATTTTAAAACCTCGATTTGGAGTGACCTTGACAGACAGGTCCCGGTGGGCCGGGGGAAAGCTGGTGAAGATGCTTGCTGGGCATTGAATTCCAATGACCGCCTCCTCCCGCTGGGAGCCCCTCACTCACCAGCGGGGTTCACTGTGCCTATCATGTATCACCCCCGAGCTTCATCCAGAAAAGCATTCTCATAACAACAACCGTGCCAGAGGATTGTCGTCATGAAAGAAAACCCAGTCCCTCCAAAGCACTACCTAAACGCAACTCCGATGGAAACGTTCATTATTATTATTACTATTATTATTATCCGCTTTTGCTATAATCAGCCTCCTCATCGCATTCTAACCGGACAGAGTGCCAAAAAGGAAGACACCCCGGGAATTCTAAGGGCTCGGGCTTCATGAGAACAGCACCAGACACTTACCTGTGCTCCTCATGCGGTTCAACTCACTTCTGTGAATGTGATTCATGAAGGAGGCACAGGAAATTCTCACTTAATCCCTCTAAGCTAATCGTCTCTGCGGAATTACACCGCTATGGAACTGGCCAGGCAGACACCAGCTCCTCAGCCTTCCCTCCGCTGGAAGGAGCGGCCGGCAGATCAGTTAGGAGCAGAGTATAACGAACCCTCTGCACGGGGCCAGCGGAGACTAACGCTGCCGTTAGAGCGGCCACTGCGAGTGGATGCCGTTCCTGGCTCCCCTCCAGGATATTGTGAATGGAAAACCCTGGAGATGGACATGATTCCTAAGTCACCCCGTGGGAGAGAAAACGGGTGGGGGGTTACTTTAAGTGTCTGGAAACACAGACATTCCCCCTACACCCTAGACGGCGTGCTCTGATAAACATCACAACATGCCACCGCCCGGACGCCGCCAGACACGGCGACCTCGTGAAATAACATGGAATTTGGGGAAAGCGGGCGTTGTGGTGCGCATGCTCATCACCATGGAATACTGCACACCTCGGCCTGCGTGCGGAGCGGTTAAACGGAGCATGAAAAGTAACCAACTGCAGTTTGACGCCCGCTGCGTTTGCTCGGGCCTGGCTGGCCGGAAAGAGAACGCCATCGGTTCTCGTGTGGATCGGCCTGTGGACAGAGGGAGGAGCGGTTTTTCTGCGACATCGGAACGAATAAAAGCCAGTCAGAGCCGAGGCCCAGCTCAGAGCGGCTCCCTGCCTTCAGCCACGGAAACAGCTCCTGAGCCCCCCTGACCTCCGCACAGACAGAGGTGTGACTGTTGTCCCATGACCGAGGGGGACTTTCATATAGCCACCTGCCACCAGGGGGGGCGCCGGGCTCCAAGCTCTGTGACCTGAACCAGAGACCGGGATCCCCTCCTCCTCGCTCAGCTCCAAACAGTCCCCACAAAGTGACCCTCCCTTAGCTGAGCCCGAGGACCCCCAAGTGGCCGGACAGACATCCCAGAGGGGACTCTGCTCGCTCCGCCCTCTGAGGACCAAGAGCATCTTCCCTGACATTAGATGTTGCCGCCAGACGCTCCGATCTGTCCTTAGAACACGCGGCCGAGCGGCGGGCACCTGTGCTCTCAATGCTGAGCCTCTCCAGGCCACTCTGGGCCCCAGGGGTTGAGGGGTCCCGCCCCCCCTCGCTCTGTGAGCGCACATCTACCGAAGAGCCAGAGGTATGGACTCCGGGCGGAATCTATACATTAACAACAGAGCCACGTAGCCAGAGCGCAGCTCCCGCCTGAGATGTATTTCATCCGGGAAAAAGGTCCTAACACTTATGGGAAAAACCTGAAATAACAAGAAAAAAAGAAAAGAAAACCTCTGGCGAATTTTAGGGTGACATTAAGGTGAAGGCACGCACTCTGCAGTTAGGAGCACCTCGTGTTCATGGAAAATATTCCTAAACAGTGCACATTGGGTGGGGGGGGGGGGGGGCCCGCTGGCCCAGGTCCTGTGCTGACTTGATCATCTCCTGCTGGAAGTCACTCAGAACTTGGTAACTTTTATTCAGTCACTAAAATAACTGGTCTTTAACTTTTCAGAGAAAGTTGAAGGACACTCATGTTAGAGCAAATTCTGGTGACATTTTTACTAAAAGGGATGGGCCCAATTCCCTGGATAATTAACACTGTGAGCCCGTTCTGATGGCTTTCTGCGTACGGGAGTGTCTGAGATAACTGCTCGGTGTTCTTGTCTGTAAAATCTGAGTTATGATGCGGAAGTTCTCGCCAATTTAATGAGCATCTCTCGCAGAGGCTGTGTGTTTTGTTTGTCATTTGGATTCATCCCTTTACACATAACTAATTCTGGAAAAGGAAGCTTACATGTCTCTGTCATGAAATAGAACCTAGACCCAATTCTGGAAAAGGAAGCTTCCATGTCTCTGCCATCACCTAGAACCTGTCACGTAGCGAGCATGGATTTCAAAGCCGCGATCTGAACCCTTCCTTCCCGCCCTGGGTCAGCAGAGCGCAGCCTGGCTCTGGCATACCCTCCGCCTGTGAACGCTCAGCGGGCCCACTCCATGCTTCCCGCGTCTGCCAACATGTTGCTTGCACATGGCAGTGACCGAGCTCGGCGGGGAACCAGGCACACCTCTCTTCACTGGCGGGGGTCATGTTCTCTCTCTCAGCCGCGGGGCGGACTGACTGACAGAGAGACCGCTATTCGGTGAAGGAATCCCTGTTGCACTGGGCCGGCGCTGCCCCTTTAAATTGGTGCCCTGGAAGGCGGGCATCGCACGCATCTGGGCAGAGTGACCGAGCTACTGGTGGCATTTCACTCGAAGCGGAAACTTTTTTTTTTTTTATGCAAAGACAGACCAAGGAAAGATCGCCTGGCCAGGGGGCACATTTTCCAAAGAACTGACCCGGGTCACTTTCCTCCTGTCCGGGGAAGATACTTCCTGAATGTCGCACGAAACCGCGAGCAGTTTACAAGCTAGAATGACTCAAATCGCAGATCATCAACCATTTCCTTTCTGGAATTCTCCTTCCACACCGGAAGGGTGCACTCACCAGGGGACCGGGCGGCCCGTCTTGGCCTGCAGCTCCGGGGAGACCTTGCTCTCCCTGTGGGAAATAAACAGGATTGATTTCTTAAACGAACAGAAACGTATTTCTTTTCTTTTAATTTTGGAAGAAAGCTAACATTGCCCATGGGGTCCCTCGCACGGAGAACTCCTACAATTAATTGTAAGCGATCACAAGTCTTGCCCCTGTAAGTGGCCTTTCTCTCTAGGTGCCCACCTGTGCTAGGTATAAAAAGAGGATATCTTCCTTTTCTACTCTGCCTTTAGGAGTCAGAATTTCACCATGAGCTAATTCAATAAATGGCATACTGAACTATTTCAGATTTTCATTATTACATATTTCCCCAATTCCCTTCAAGTAAGAATGGGGGGGGGGTGTTTGCTTAAAAAGATAAAACGGCACAGATGCTCACCACAGGCCCGGGGATGCCCCGCAGGCCTTCGGGGCCGGGCTTCCCAGAAGGGCCCTGAGGACCGACCGGGCCCGTCTTGCCGGCGGGACCTTCGGCACCTGCTTCGCCCTGTGAGGAGACAACGCGGCACGCGGGCCGTGAGGGAAGGTGACACTTTCCATGAAATGACAAGTCTAAAAAAAAAACTGTCAATCTAGACGTCGGGCCGGGCACGCCCAGCTGCGCGGACACCACCGACCTTACCTTGGCGCCCTTCTCCCCTTGCCGCCCCTCCGCACCTGCCGCTCCGGGGGGACCCTGCGGACAGAACACAGTCAGACTCCCTGCACCCACAGGCCGCCTGAGCCCTAAAACTCGGCACTCCTAAACCCGCGGCCACAGACGGAGAGGAGAAGCCTTTCTGTGGCCTGACCTAACTTTCAAAGCACCAAAGAAGACGTTTTGAGTGAGAAATTACACAATAGAACCCTAATATTTATATTTTCTTCCTAATAACTCTGCCGCATTCTTCATGTCTTCACTTTCGGCCTTTCCCAGGAACCTTCCA
Organism: Lasiurus cinereus; assembly: GCA_011751065.1. NCBI lineage: Eukaryota > Metazoa > Chordata > Mammalia > Chiroptera > Vespertilionidae > Lasiurus > Lasiurus cinereus. The sequence goes on along the minus strand of JAAGEH010000188.1, from coordinate 1,528,225 downwards.
ACTCCACACAAATGGGGCTCCAGCACATGCACATCCGTAATAAACTTATTCTAAGGCCTGTAACAGTGACAGTTACTGGGGGGGACTGCAGGGCTACAGTGAGGGGGAAGGAAAAGGGGCGCCCATCCATCAGAGAAACGGCATTCCCGGAAGATATTTACTGTAAACCCAATTTATGTTGCCGGAAGACCAAAGGAAAGCCTGTGTGCTCTGTCCACCAAGACGGGTTGTGTGCAAATGCCCTCAACTCCAGCTGCCGCAGGAGAACGGCTCGGCAGAGAGGCGAGAGGAGCTGGCACAGATGCTGCGAGAGGCAGCCGTAAGAAGGACGGGAGGGGGGCCTAGCACCTCCTGTAAGCAACATTGCAACCAGGTCTTTCGTTAAGATCCTTCCTCTGGCCCTGACCGGTTTGGCTCGGTGGATAGAGCATCAGCCTGCGGACTGACCAGTCCCAGGTTCGATTCCGGTCAAGGGCATGTACCTTGGTTGCGGGCACATCCCCAGTGGGGGGCGTGCAGGAGGCGGCTGATCGATGTCTCTCTCTCTCTTCGGTGTTTCTGACTCTCTATCCCTCTCCCTTCCTCTCTGTAAAAAAAGATCCTTCCTCTGTTTCCAAATCAGAGGCCTGGCCTGGCGGCTCCAGTGGGATCCGGTTTCACGGAGATTTTGACAAACTGAAGACATCGCCCTCTTCTCTAGGACGCACATTTCTCAGCAGCATCCTAACGCATCGCTGACACAGGTAGTGCATGGACTGACACACACACAGGGGGGCCGGGGGAGGGGGTAATGCATGGATGGTCCCAGTAAAGAGTTTTAAGAACTTACTCTCTTCCCAGGAGGGCCTGGCGGGCCGGCCTCACCGGAGGGCCCGGGCGGACCCTGGAAAAGGAGAAAAACACAGTTAAGCTGAGAGGTGCGGTTGTACGGCCCATGGTGTTTTCCAGAATCAGGATGAACCCACTTCCTGCTTCACCCCCGCCCCTCTCTCTCCTGGAGAACGAGGCCCTGACTCAGATGCCTGGCCTGCCGGTAGGCAACCGCAGGCGGACACCCGGTGAATCCCCAGAAAGCGGATCAAATACCGTGTTCCTTAAAACGTGCCCATTTCCCTCTGACTCGCACCCACAGGCGTGCGGACTACAGAGCGTGCGGCGGAGTGCAGCTCAGACCACACACATCGGTGAAGCCCCCAAACAGCGCGCCTCTGCCCTCCCCCCCACCGGCCACGCCAGCACCGCTGCGCCCAGGAGCGTGCACCTGCCGGGCCACGACCCAGGCGCCACCAGCACAGAAGGAGCCCCAGCTCCGAGGGCCCATCTGCAGGGCGACGCTCTGGACACAGAGCTGAGTGAGGGAGCAACTTGTCGCTGGCTCCTGCTGACGCTGGTGCCCCTCGGACCAGCCACCGTGGCCCCGGCACAACTGTCACCAAACATCAGCACAGCACGGAGCTCGGGAGGTCAGCGCCCGGAGGAGTGACGCGCAGGCCACGCCACAACCCGGCGTCCCCCGGCCTGTCTGCTGTCCCCGCCACTGACACTGACACGAGGGGCGGACAGCTGACCTGGATGCCGTCGGGCAGACCTGGTGTGACTATATGTTTTTTTATTATGAAGGCTGTGCTTAGATTGCTTACACCCCATGGCGTTAGAAACACCCCATGTAAGTCAGCCTTTGAGCTGGAATGAAATGTAACTGCTCATTCTTTCAGAACAAAGTTAGTTCTGGTTTTCTCAGTGCCTCGAGATTAAAGACTGAATCAAAGCAGTGTGTGCCTCCTCACCGGCTGCCCGGGGTCTCCGTCCTCGCCCTTGTCGCCGCCAACGCCATCTTGACCCTGAAAGGGAACAGGAAAGAGCCTGCTGTTAGGAGCGCACGGCGCCCTGTCCTGGACCAGGAGGACAGGGATTTGCTCCCTCTGATGCTCTTTTACGGCCGGTGCGATCCCTCCCTCTCGCCGTCAAGATGTGTGAAACTGCCCACGTCACATTTAAAACGAAGTGTGTTCTTTTAAAAAAATTTTTTTTATTGATGAAACGGGTTCCAGAGGTGCCCCGGTTTCCCACCATGGACCCCCTCATTGCCCCCCCCGCCTGCACTGCTCTGTTGTCTGTCCGTGGGCTCTGCCCAGAAGCATGGAAGTTCTTTGCTTCATCTCTCCCCCCTCCTCCCTCCGAGGTGGCTGATTAAGGCTTTTCTGTCATTAGTAGCCACAGACACGCTGGGGACACCCCACCTTTCGTTTCCCAGCTACTCACCGCGGGGCCGGGCTCCCCGGGAGGGCCAGGATCTCCGGGAAAACCCACAGGACCCTACAGGGCGGTGCAGAGGGAAGGAAGGAAGTCAGTGAGAACCATCTTCAGGAGGCCAAGGTCATGGCAGACCCAGGTGAGAATGCCCCCTCCTCTCGGCAATGCCACCGCCCAGGCGGCACCGAGACTGCATGAAGAGTCGCACAGAGCCCGTGACTTCCCATCTTCCCGCGAAAGCGCCAAAGTGGCCTTGACCTTGGGGCCATGGCCTTGACCTTGGGGCCGCTCGAAAGGGAGTGACTCACCGGGTTGCCCTTCGGGCCGTCGTCTCCCGGGGGCCCCTTGGCGCCGGGGGGTCCGGCCGCACCGGGAGGCCCCGCTTCCCCCTTCTCTCCTCGTTCTCCTTTGGGGCCCTGTGCACAGGAAGAAGAGGGGTCACCGTCCACGCCCTAAGCCACATTCTCCCCGTTTCCAGATTTCTGCCTCGACGAGCCAGGCCCTACTCCCGCTGCGGCTGCGAGGACGCTGACGGTCATCTGGAGGCGGGAACTTGGACTTGGGAGACGTGCAGGCTGCCCTGAACCCTGAACCGTGGTGTCCTGGCTGCGCTTCCCCCAGAAACGATCCCTCGTGCCCAGAGGAGGAGGAACGCGAGGGGAGCGGGCAGGTGGCCACCCACCAGGTGGGCATGAGGTAGGGCGGCCCCTACAGAGTTCGAGCGCACACGTGGGTCCGGCCTTGAATGAGGGGACCGCTCCACATGCCAGCTCACTTCTCGCTGGAGGGGATCCCTGGGGCCTTTGCACACGTGTGACAACCCGGGTCTGAGCCGGTGCATGGCGGTCAGGGACTCTGGTGGCAGGTGGTGGCGGGCGGAGGCAAGACGTGGAACAGCCCCCGGGGTCTGCGGATGAGTGGCTTCCAGCCACAGCCAAACACCTGCCCGGACATTTTCCACTCCCTCAACGCCCCCTGTTCCTTCCTGGGGTCCAATTCACCAGGTTTAACCGGACCCAAGGGAGAACCTGCCCATCCTAATACAATTCATACTTTTTTTTTTCTGTCGTAGCTATGTGGTCTGCTTATTTACTTCGTGGACAATCCACCACAAACTTGATGTGGCCATAAACAGCTCAAATCTGAGGTTCTACCTTCCACAACCGTGATGCGGGCTGTTGCTACGTCAGCCACAACGCGCAGAGGGTATGAAAAGTCTCCCACGGAAGCGCCCGCCTGTCTGCTTTCCTCAATGGGAAGGCCAGCAGAGAGCCGAAGTACAGCGAGGAGGTTCTTGGGGAGCCCCCAGAGACCCCCCAGAGGGAAGGCCCGCACTTACCCCTGTGCCTGCTTCCCCGGGCGGCCCTGGGTTCCCTGCTTCTCCGGGTTCACCCTGAAACGAAGAGATCGGGTGAGCACAAGGACAAGGACAAGAGGGGTCGCATTTGTGAAACCGCCTTCTGGGAGGACCGTGACGTACGAGACTAGCCCCTCAGCCCTTCTAGTCTCTGAAAGGCCCAGAAACTTCTCCTGTGACCGACTTTTCTTCCTCAGCGGAGGCCACAGCTACAACCCCCAGCGGTTAGTCACCAGCTGATCCCCCCTCACCCCCAAACTCTGCTCCCAGCCTGTGTGTATGTGTACTGCACTAATGTTCATACAATTAAGTTTATGGACTCAACAATTCCAGGTATCTTTGTACCAAAATGTGAATTGAATTTAATAAAGCGGATGCTTTGGCAGTATGAGTCTCCTGTAAACTGTATTGAGAAGAATACATACAAACAGCATGTAAGATGCATAAAGGCACATAGATACCGGTTAAAACTGCTCCTTTTGGGGATGTCCATATTGTACATTTGGATGGTTATTTTTCTACCTGAGCAGACTGATAACTAAGCCTCCAAGAAGAACAGGTTTTGGTGAGGAAAGTCTGTTACTCATTCTTTGGACTGAGAATGCTGGCCAGTAATGTATCAGGACATCCATGAGCCATGTTTATCCATCCCATCAAAGGGACCCGCAATTCTGAGGCAGAAATGGTTCTAAAGTTTTTAAAAATGCAAGGCCTGAAAGCTTTTCAACATTTACCTCCACTCTCTCCAATATTCCCCTTGCTCATACATGTGTTTGAAATGCATCACATTAAACAGAAACACAATCCCGGGGGCCAGGCTAGCTTATGTACATAATTCCTTCCTCGATGAAAATATGCACATATTTTAACTTCATGAATCATCTGCATAACGACGGAAAATATTAAGTGCTTTCATTGTGTATAAGAAATTTTCTCCTCCGAGAGGAGTAGCAACTATTTCCAGTTTTTAAATAAATCCTACAAGTAATATTTATTGAAATAATATTGTACTTATGTTGTTTACAAAGTAATGAATCATGCAGCTATGTGAGTATGGTGGAATGATGTATGTGATATGTCTGTCATTCATATCTTCAAAATAAACCTTTAGTTTGCCATTCAGAGCAAATGCTTTCTGTATGGATATTATAGTATACTGCATGAGTTCACGTAGATGTGAACAGTCAACTCACACAATGAGAGAGGAGAAAGGTATTTTACGAAGCAAATCTGTACCAGAAATCAAACTGTACCTCTTAAATCTGCATCATTTTTGTCACTTACAGCTCATGGAGCTGGGGAAACACTCACAGGACATCGGCCCTGGCCGGGTAGGTTAGAAGGTCGTCCTGATACCCCAACGTTTGGTTGGCCAGGGAACCGACCAATGAATGCGCAAATAAGTGGAACAACAAACAAGTTAATCTCTCTAAGAAAGTACACAAAGAAATACAGGAAATCTATTGCCCATGCTCAAAATATCTTCTGAGCCACCGTGTTAACCCCTGGTGAGACCACAGACATTGGAAGTAGAGGGAAAATAACTATTTTTCTAGCCATCCTCTGTATACTTTGCTGTTGTGTTTTAACCCTTGTTCACTATAAAGTTAAACTAGATTCTGAAGGATTATTTCCATTTGTTCCAATGAGGAAAATGACAGGGAGCAAAGAGATGGGTCTGAATAACTGTTGAAATTTCAAGGTAAATTTTTCACTACAAAACCCCCTTCATTTAGAAGACACCACACATCTATGTTCATTTGCCAAAAGCTCATCTGCAAATTACCTTTTATATACGAGAGCCACATGTGCACAAAATCAGTGAACAGTCATGTAAGAAGAAATTAATGTTGTGCAGATATTAAGTAATGTCCCATTTAAAATCTTTGGAATAGGACAAAATTCCAAGCAAAAGAAATAAAATGTTACCAGCCTACACATCAAATGGATAAATCTGTATTCCTAGTATCAACAAGGCTACGCCGTATCCCTTCTAGAACGTCATAATTAATATGCAAGGATAGGAATTCTGTAGCGAGCTATGTGACAGACCGGAAACTATTATTACCCAGCATGCCACCGCCTGGCCTCGTTCTATCACACACTTGGCTCAGGTTGAGAGCAAAGGGCTCTGTGTGCCTTTTGTCATCAAATATGCATTAAATCCCCAGCCTGTGCTGATACCATCTCAGTTTGGAGGAACCCGTTCAAGTGCAGAAATCCATCTGCAGCCAATACGTGTGCTATGGAGTTCAGGCGACACATTTCTCAGCTGAGTGCGGCCTGACTCGGGGGTACGCTTTTCTCTTTGCCTTTACTGTTTTCATTGAATTAGTGACTGGAAATAAATTTCCCCAAATAAAAACGAGGGAGCGTTCAGCCAGGACCAAAGCTGATACCAGAAACCTGTCGTCTCCAGCAAATTCCATTACTCCGGCTGCTGACAACAATTAGTCAGAACCCCCTTCCTATCTGGCTGTCACAGAAGCTTATTTCCATGGAAAGAGAAATGACACTTGCCATCAAGCTGACGCTGGCGGATCAGCCACACCTGAGCTGTAGGGAGTGGAATCACCGCCCCGGTCGACCGAGTCTCTCTCAGCTAGATCAGTGGTCGGCAAACTGCGGCTCGCGAGCCACCTGCGGCTCTTTGGCCCCTTGAGGGTGGCTCTTCCACAAAAGACAACGGCCTGGGCGGTTGCTATTTTGAAGAAGTGGCGTTAGAAGAAGTTTAAGTTTGAAAATTTTGGCTCTCAGAAAAAATTCCAATCATTGCACTATTGATATTTGGCTCCGTGGACTAATGAGTTTGCCGACCCCTGAGGTAGGCTGTGAGCACATGGAAACAGCATGGAAGGGAGCTTGCAAAGCTCCAAGCATCTGGCCCCGTGTTTGCCCAGGAGTTGGACAGGAGGAAACCCGTGCAAGAAGCAACTGAAGCACTTACAACTGTCCCCACGGCACCCCAAAGCTTTGCCGAGCAGAGAGACAGGCTGAGCTGGCTATTAAGAGGTTTTCAAATGTGCTTTGTGGGCAAAACTCAAAGTAGAGACTAGATGTCACAACGCTCTCATCAGCATTAGAGTCAAAGGTGGGAGGGGAGGGGTTCGGGGTGACCCAAAGGGAAGGAGGACAGGTGTGTGTCCCCAAATGTGCGACACAGGGACACCCTCAGAAAGTGGTCTCTCCTGCCACTGTTCCCATGACAACTGAACTCCGTGAAAAGTGATCTGTCAATTCCACCCCCAGCTCACCAGCTCCTTTCAACAGTAAACTCCCAATGTAAGAACATAAACAAAGATCATCCGTCAAAAAAATAGACTGTTAGGCAGCAACACTTTGATAATAACTTTAAAGTGTTTCCATGTAGTGTTTTTAAGTAGTAATTAATAATAATTACTTAATTATTTAAATAATTACTTAATTACTACTTAGTAATCATGTAGGCCTGGCCAGCTAGCTCAGTTGGTTCAAGCATCACCCCAAAAGGCCAAGGTTACTGGTTGGATCCCTGGTCAGGGCACATATAAGAATCAACCCATGAATGTACAAATAATTGGATAAACAAACCAATGTTTCTCTCTCCTCCTCCTCCTCCCACTCTAAAATAACAATGTAAGAAGAACAGCCATAGAGGGTTAATTACATTCAAAATATACTAGAATGGAGGTGTGGAGCAGAAATAAACATCCAATTAATACATTCTACTTCTATCACATTCTTTTTCAAAGCATTAAACTTTTAAATTAAAATGAATTAATTTAAACATAAGATATAGATTATAACATTATTTTTAGACCAAACAGAACTTTTTCTGATAGCATTTAATAACTAGAACATGCAAGAAATTTCTGTTGTTTCTACTAGGTAATATTCTATGTTGTGAAATTTCACTTTGGGCCACCAAAAACTAAGTATTTTAGTTTTCCCATAAAGCATCATGGATGTCAGTGTTTGGAAAATTCCATTAAGAAATGAGCAGGAATGATCAATAAGACATCAGAGAAGCCGTGTGCCATTTCCACGAGGAGGAGGAGGAGGAGGGGGAGGAGGAGACTTTTAAACGTGATGGTGTTTGAGCAAAGGAAGCCCTCCCGGTCCAGATGTGTGGGCACGTGCCAACGAGTTTACAAAGCGCCAGAGGCAGGGCACCGTGGTGGCAGCGAAAATGTCACTCCACACGCGACCAAATAAATGAGTAATTCTTCTGTAGCTGGAAGGATTCCGTTTTCCCTTTTACGTCCCTGCCTCACCCATCGCCTCCAGTTTCAGTGGAGAGTGTTGTTAGAGACACTTAGCCTAGGCAGACATACCTGGTCAGAGTGGATCTCGATTTAGACACTTTTCTACTGACAAAAACCTCGAGGCAAACACTGAAATGCTCCAGGCTTCCGCTTTCCTGCTTAGACAGGCGGATGGCAGCAACACCCTCCGCACAGGCTGGCTGGGGGGTTAGAGATGCTCCAGGCACACATCTGGGCAACACCTGGCAATCAAACCCCTGGGGCCTCACATCCTTCTACCTCTCAGCGCCGAGCTACCGCAGAGGGCGCCTCGCGGTTCCTCTGGCTGTGGGTGAGACCCTCAGGAGGAGGCCCCGAAACATTAGCCAGCGGCACCCAATCCCTATCATCCTGGCCATTTCAAACCGGAAATCACGCCATGCCTGACCTTGTCTCCCACGCCGCCGACGGAACCAATGGATCCTGGGGGTCCTTGGGGTCCCTGCGGGAGAGGAAAGGGACACAGTCACCCTTCTTGCAATGACACAGTGAACCCTAAGTCTGTATCTAGTTCTTCTTAAAGAGAAACGTGCGCAAGGATTTCCCACGTCACTGGGAGAATGGGACAAAATCATGCCCTTGGCTGAGCTGTTGAATTCACTGAAGAGCAGATCATTTGATTAAACTGATTTTTAAATGTTTTAGAATTTAAGTTAAGACTCGAGACTTTCCAGTCTTGCCAATTGGTCCACAAAACGTAAATCCATCCTTCCTATCAGCGAACCTGTCCTAGTTAGAGGATGGTTTTTGTGAATCTGTGCAGGAGATCAAAACATGACTGGTGAGGAATGAGGCGATTCATTCCAAAGACAAGGTCACCCCCGCTCAACCTCAAAATGACTTCCGGACAATGAGGACCTAAGAGCGTTTTGGTACATCTGCTTCTGGAACATTCTGGCCAGAATTAAAAGCAGACCCACGAGCAGGAAAGACAAGAATAGATGACTCGTTCTGGGTGAAAAGGTGAGATCAGAAGGTATGATCACCTCAGAGCCTATACATTTGCTGTTGATAACAAGATAAATACGACATTACCTATCGAAATCCTAGGATATGGGAACAGGGAGTTAATGATGAAACTCTGGGGAGACTGTTTATACAGCTGAGAGGAAACATTTTACATGGAGGGAGGTGCACGATACATAGGCACATGTTACTCACACATATTTTATGGAGTGAAAATACAAATGCTGACTTTTAGATAAAGTCACCAGTAACAGATGCATCTGTAAAGATGAATGAAGTATAGTCCTGGGTTCAGACACTCAAAGCTGATCACAAACCATGCCTCACGCCATTGTAAGCAAGAAAGGTTAAACACTGAGGCAATTGGCTAACACTGAACAGTTATCATATATGCAAGGCCCAGTCTTAGTGTGTTGAACTGAACCAATGTGGTTATTAGAAAGCTAATATTTCTAAGTCACCAATAAATACCATATTTTTTGGCGTATAAGACGACTTTTTAACCCAGGAAAATCTTCTCAAAAGTCCAGGGTCGTCTTATACGCCGGGTGTCATCTTCTAGGGCGGGTGCATCCCAAACTCTGTATTTTAACTGGAAACTTTGGGGGTCATCTTATACGCCGGAAAATACAATATTTATTTAATGTGCACTTTGTACCTATTTAGGGTGATTAGTTCCCTAAAAAGCCTGTTTCTTTGCTTATAAAATGACCTGGAGTAAGTAGGGGATCCTTGAACTCTGCACTTAAACATGTAGTAATAGACTGGTTGTCTCCCTTTACTGCAGACACGTTGGTCATTAACTGATAACAATACCCGTAAAACTTGCCAATAATTCACATCTATTTCACGGTTCTTACGTCAGCTCCGTTGGGACCTTGGGGACCTCTCGGGCCTGGCGGACCAGGTGGACCCTGTAAGAAACGGACATTCAGGTTATGAGGGCCACACTTCCATGCACTTAGAAAATAAAACGTCAAAGCCTGCAAAACCCGTCGGTGGAGCACTTCCGGCTTAAAAGATGTTCTTGAAGGACACAAGGACACTGGCCTAGCTATGGGGAAGTTAAAACTGCAGCGAGAACATTTTAAAAAGGCGCCTGGCCAGTGTGGCTCCGTGGATGGAGCACTGTCCCATGCACCGCAAGGTCACAGGTTCGATTACCAGTCAGGGCGCATGCACATGTTTTGGTCTCGATTCCCAGGATGGGGGCATGCAGGAGGAAGCCGATCAATGTTTCTCTCTCATCCTTGTTTCTCTCTCTTTCTCTCCCACGTCCTCTCTAAAAATCCATGAAGACGCATTTTAAAACAATTAAAAATTCTATTGCTACCATCTGGTATCATGAATTCATAACACAACTAGAAATAGCTGATGCCAGGATGTGCCAGGATGCTACTGTGGAAAAGGATCCAAATTGGGACAAGAAATGGCGCTGGAGTAGCTTCAGAATTCTATGGAGAATTTTAAAACCTGTATACGTGTCCTTAGGTTAGAACTGAAATACGATTAACTGCCTCGATGTCTTTCCAAAATGATGGCTCTCTCCTTGTTGTGCATGAAAATGGACCTGGCCGCTTTTAATAAAGTGCGGAGGGCCAGAATCCGTAACCTCGCACTTGTGATTAGTCGAGTGAATACCAGGGCCTGGGTATTTTTTTTAAAGGTCACAGTTTATTTTAATATCATGGTTGAGAAGCTTGTCTACTCCCCGCGTGCCCGTAGGTCAGGGAGAAGGCATTAAGATGCAGGGGACCTAGCAGCCACATCCGGAGGATGCTCGCGTGGTACCTGATGCCTGGAGTCTTAATCAGTGGCTGAGTCAGCACCTTTACATGCCCCGTTTATCAGTTTATTGCGATGACAAAAAATCATTTCTTATTTGAAGAAAATAAAATCTACGTTCAAGTGTAAGATGGTCAAATATGTCTCTTAAGGAAGTAAATATTGGAATAATCTTCCTTGAAAGAAAGAAGCGATTAGGAAATGCATTCGTTAGATTTCATTATTAATGTCAGTGATTTTACCTAATTGTTTCCTTACCCCATACGATGCTTATTAAGCAAACGTATGTTTTTCACGTTTTCAGTTAAACCAGGAGCGCAGAAAGCCAGAATGCATCAGTGGAAATTATGCCATCGTGTTGTAATTAATTCGAATTCCTTATTAAATAAAGACTTTCAAAACACAATTAATTTTAATGCCGTGCGAACATTGGCTAATTATTCAAATCTTGGGAGACCACTATTTCTTCTTTATTTACGCCACATGAAAGTTCGGAGCTCAATACTCGTAAATAAATTACGTGTGGCAGTTTATCTACACCTCGGGAATATACACACACAGAAATGGGAAATATACCAGCCAGCGAGAGCCCTGTGTGTGTGCACCAATACACCGAAGCGAGAAAGAAAAAACAGGTTCGACATGATGAGGGAGAAGGCCATGGTCACAGCCGCAGGTTGGCGAGAGGAGAGAGAGAGAGAGAGAGCATCCATATGAAAAGCCACAGCCTTCAGGATGACTCAGTTCACATGAACAAACCTTCAGCACATACTAGTAACATGGAAACCCACCAGATCTATCCGGTACTTGAGAAGCAATACGTACCATGGGCCCCACGTCCCCGTTTTCGCCTTTTTCACCAGGGGGGCCTGGCAGACCCTGAGAAAATGGAAGAGAAAAACCATCAACGTCACTCATTCACCGGAAAAGACACACGTGGCCAATTTCTGACACAAAACCCACTATTAAATACAAAGTTAGAACTTTCACATGAAAATTAAGACTCAAACATATCAAAATACTTACAAGAATTGACCACGCGTGGAAAGATCTTACAGCTACACTTACAAGTAACACGTAGGCTTTGGATGACAGCACACTGTTTGAGTTTAGCTACCAGAACTCAAAGAGCAGGTTGCACTCCGCTGTCGCCTGGCTATGTGCTCATGGGAAATTACCGTACTTTACCTTGAACTTTCTCCCTAGATCCCTCTTGCCGAATTGTTTATTTTTTCCTCTTTGGGGTCACAACACATTGTACCTCAGATTGCAGACAGCACTTAAAAACACAAGTTTGGCCATAACTGGTTTGGCTCAGCAGACAGAGTGAAGGCCTTTGGACTCAAGGGTCCCAGGTTTGATTCCTGTCAAGGGCATGGACTTTGGTGGCGGGCACATCCCCAGTGAGGGGTGTGCAGGAGGCAGCTGAATCAATGTTTCTCTCTCTTGATATTTCTAACTCTCTTTCCCTCTCCTTTCCTCTCTGTAAAAAAAATAAATAAATAAACTACATCGAAAAAAACAAAATACACACAAATTTGCCACTTGCTCACAAGTGTAATCTACTTAAGAAATAAAAACACGATGCAAAGCTTTACACTCATGCTGGTACTTTAAAAAAACTATTTACAGCAGCAAATTACTGGACCACGACCCACAGGAATAACTGCCTTCTGCACGTTACTCCCTAAACGGGCACACGCGGAGAGCTGAGCACGGACTTCCAACGGTCTGCTGACCCTCCATCCACAGGGAGGGTCTTTGACGTTTTCATTCTACTTTCCTTCTCCTGCTCTTTTTCAGTTTTTACACCGGAAATACCCCATTGAGCAGTTTTGAGGATCTACTGCTTCCACATGCCTCAATTTAGAGAGAGGGCACTGTATCATGTGTATGTATACGTACACACACACACACACACACACACACACAATCTTTTAAAACATTGGGTATACATTCATTTTTATGAGGAAAACTTAAGTGCTGATTTATACCGGGCAACATAACCAGGAATTCATTTATTTTTTATCGCATGTCAGATAGATGTCTAGGGCAGTAGCCTTCTCCATGTAATTTCCACACCGTCACCATCACCTCTGGTTGGTTCCAGAATTACTAGAGAAGTTCCCGGGAGGAAACAGCCAGGTAGAGTTGCAGATCTGAGTCGGCCTGAAAATTACCTGGAGACATTGCTAACACTTTAGACTCCCAGATCCACCACCGCAGAGATGCTAATTCATCGATGGAACACACAAACGTACATTCTTAAACACGCGAGTAGACATGAACACAGATGAAATAAATGTTTCATTTGTAAGCCTTTTTTTTTTTAAGTAATATGCATTGCAACTTTGGCATAATTCAGTTCTTGCCAACACCCTGCAAATTAACAGCACATTCCCTGTATTTTACCCAGGTTCCACCGCCTTTCCTAGGGGGTGCGTCTACTTTGAGATCCCCAAATTAAATGAGATATAAATGCTAGCGGATCGTTTTCTTTCCAGAACAAGCCCAGCTCTGCACTGCATCGTTTCTTTATGCACAAGGTCTTCCCTAAAATTAATTCAATGGGAACCTTCCAATAGGAAAAAAAAAATTTTAATTTCTGATGAAGTCTGACTATAGTTTGAGTTTATTAAGACGCATGTTCTTGTTATTAAGAACATTCTATGTCTCTAATGGAGACATAAGAGGTCAGGTCCTCTTGTGACAGAGCTCAACCTCCCACGTGACCTCGGTGGATAGGTCGCCGTGCTTCCTGGGCCTTCCCTGGAATAATTTACACACGAAGGGACTGTTTTAAGGTCTGTCGATTTCAAAGCATTTGCCACTCAAGTGATGAAATGAAAACGTGATTTTGGCCAAAGACCTTTATTCTACATCTCCTTCATCTACAGACAGAGAGTAAACTTCAAACTGAAAAACCCAGTCATTTAACCAGAGCGTTATCTCATTTTTATGTAGCTCTATTATAATCGCTAATATCTATGCTGCCGTGAAGACTCAATTAAAGGATGTGGATCAATTATGAAAATGTTAATCTCATTAAGATCTTTTCAGATTCCTGATTTAAAGAGGTAGCTGGGGCAAAATATAATCCATTTCTCAGTGTATTGATTCCTTATCAAACAGCACGTTTATTAAGCTGTGGAAATGAAGGTAATTTTTTATTTAATCTGTTATAAATATGAGCCACATGGCATCTTCTTTAATGATGAGAACTAAATTCCTGAATTACATCCTTACAGAATTCAGGGCAATCGCTTAAATGAGAAAGCGGGAAGGGAATGATACCATAGCCATTGGCAACCTAAATTTTTAACATCTTGTTGTTTTACAATGTGTGTTTTTCACACATTGAAGGGCAGTACTCATGACTGCTTATTATTGTCTAAAAAGTGTAAAATACTTCAACAGTAACATGAAAATAAAATCTTGGCATTTTCCAAGTTTAAAAGGATTTATCTTGGCATGAAAATGAAAGTGGAAAATGATATCATGTTCACTAGCAGACATTCAATGAGTTTTCTAACTAATAATGATGATAATACAATTATGTCATTTACAGTGTAATGTGTATCATGATATACGTAAGCTATTTAATATTGAAAACCAATACTCTGGGACTTTGCTTGTGAAAATAAATGAAATTTATACGAATTCCACTTCTAGCCTCACACATTTTTAAGTGCAGCGATTTAGATGATTTAACTTGAACATTTCTAAAATTCCTACTGTGGCCCTAGCTGGCTTGGCTCAGTGGATAGAGGGTCAGCCTGTGGACTGTAGGGTCTCAGGTTCGATTCCGGCCAAGGCACAGGCCTGGGTTGCGGGCTCGATCCCCAGTTGGGGGTGCGCAGGAGGCAGCCAATCAATGATTCTCTCTCATCATGGATGTTTCTATCTCTCTCTCCTTCTCCCTTCCTCTCCGAAATCATTAAAGAAATATATTTAAAATCCCTAATGTGGCACAAATGTCATTAAAATGGTACTGGAACGTTACTGAAAACAAAATCTCGTCATCTTCTAGAGCAGCGGTCAGCAACCGGTGGTCCAGGGGCCACTGGGGGTCCACGAGTGACGGGAGGTTGGCGACCACTGTTCCAGAGCATCACGAGGCGGGTGCGGAAGAAGCAAGTGGAAAATGGGAGGGGGTCACCAACAGGACAGGCATCCCTCCGCCCGCTTTCCCTGCTGAAGCACCATCTCAAAACTCCTCGCCCGCCATGCTTAGAGAAACACATCTCCTCTCCTGAGCATGCTCTGTGAGACGCACATCCCAGCTTTAAATGTGAGTTTAAATGATCCACTCACTGCTGTTGTGCTTATGTTCCCGATTACCCTAACATTTGCTGCTGGTATTTTCCGTCGGTGGTTGTGATGGGCAGTTGCTATTGCTCAGAATGCTTTTCATTTTTGCTAGCCGTCTGAAATACCAGTTTCCCTGCTCTGACATGTACAAAAACAAAATGAAAAAACGCACTTCTGACAATTTCCTTAGACTGTCAGACTTAAACGAGATTCATTTTTCAAACAAAGAATAAGGAAAGGAGATGTAATATCTAAGATGGGCTAAATGAATACCCCAAACAGAAACTGGGCTGGTACAGCTCCAGACAAAGGAATATTAAAAGGTAAAAAGACATTGAAGTTCAGATACAGATAGAACAAGTGGTTCTCAACCTTCCTAATGCTGCGACCCTTTAAGACAGCTCCTCATGTGGTGGTGACCCCCAACCATAAAATTATTTCCATTGCTACTTCATCACTGTCATTTTGCTACTGTTATGAACTGTCATGTAAATATCAGATATGCAGGATGTATTTTCATTGTTACCAATTAAACATAATTAAAGCATAGTGATTAACCACAAAAATATGTAATTATATATTGTGAAATATTTATTTCTAATTACAAATAAATGAAATTTTGTCTTGAATCGTGGTGTAGCATGGGTAACAGTCTTCATAGGACAACAGTAAACGACATGGCTACACTTTGCTACACTGAGGAGCGGCCTGTTGGTTCCTAAGACCGTGGGAAATAGGTGTTTTCCAATGGTCTTAGGCGACCCCTGTGAAAGGGTCGTTCGACCCCCAAAGGGGTCGCGACCCACAGGTTGAGAACCGCTGAGATAGAAGAAAAACAGCCCTGAGGGGTAGCCATGTACCAACATTCTGCTTTGTTTGACCTCCAGCAGGAAACCTGGTACAATGTGGGTGGAATGACAGCGGACAAAGGCCGAGAGCAACATACCTGCAGACCGATGGGACCGGGGGGCCCCGGGAAACCTCTGGCTCCCTCATCCCCTTTCTGTCCAAACATCCCCTGCTGGCCTCGGGGCCCTGGCTCCCCGTCACCTCCCTGGCGGAGAACAAGACACAGGATCACCACGTGGCAATACCGCGATGGGGTACAAGTCATCATGAAAGTTATCAGCGCTTTCAGTTGAATCCAAACTGGTCTGGACCGGAGTGAACGAGTAGCAGGTGGATTAAACTTCCATGCTCTGCCGCCCATATCCCATTGTTTGTTTGGTTCATATTCTTTATTTCTAGTGTATGGCTGGTTTTAATTTTCTGGGGTAGGCCAAGTAAAAGCTTTGGAATAAGGTAAAAATCACGCTCAGCATTGACTACAATGTACTTCCCAACTGGTTAGAGACTCTCGTGGGATGAAGTCACAATGGCTTTTGTTTATAAAGATCAGCTTCATTAGCGCTGTTCGATCTTTTACATTTCCGTCCGCAGTAAACATACGAACAACATCCAATCGTCTGGTTATGCGACAGTTCACAAATTTACTCGGCGACAGTAAGGGTTTAGTTGTCTGGGCCAGGGGGGATACTTACAGCAATTCCAGGGGCGCCGACGGGACCCTGAAGACCTGGGGGACCAGGAGGACCCTAGGGGGAGAAAGAAGAATCAGGAATTCTGACTCGGAGGCCAGAAGAGTCTCAGAAGTATAGGACTGGGCGTTCTCTACACTCGGTAAGAAGAAGTCTTTTAACGTAGCGCAGTCAACCGTTACTGACTGTAGTCCATGAGACCCCAGATGTGTAGCTGCAATCCTTGTTACAGCAGCAGGTAGAAAAGCCACTCCTATCTGTGATGTTGCAGATATTCAGAAATGGGATCCTGTGCTAACATGAATAGTGGTGAATATTCACATCTGCAAATGTTCAGAATACCCAGTCTCTTGAATGAGTCCGAAGGAGCACGTGAAAAGTTCACATATGTGCTGCCATTCTAAGTGAGTACTAGGAGGTGGGGGCCTGCCCCATGGGGAAGGTAGCGGTGGATGGGAATCAGACTTCCCTCCACAGGGAAACACGTGGGATTGAGCACTGTTCAGTAAGAATCCCAGCACGCCTTACTGTGAGCAATAGACTTGAGTAGGCTTATTCGTCTTACATGCATCCATGTGTCTCACTACCTTACTTCTTACATGTAAATACTGACAAGGCCTTATAAACCATCCAGGCATGAGAGCGTCATGGGGTCAGATAGCTCCTGAGCACAGCCGCTCCGAGCTGGGAAAGTGCTTCAAGCCAAGTTCCAGGCAACCCGGAGACACTTTCAGGTGTGAATGAGGTCAAATTCTTTGCATCACAACAAAGACTTGTTTCTAAACCACATAAAAGCCTGAACTAATGTTGGCAGGTAAAAGTGCTGGTCGGGATTATTGCATGTATCTGCAAATAAACTGAGCATGAGCTTGGCTGTGGGTTTTCCATCTATGGCCTTTATTACATTGAGGGATGTGCCTTCTATTCCCACTTTTTATCCTAAACTGGTGCTGGATTTTATCAAATGTCATGTGTGCATCTACGGATAGGACCACGTCGTTTTTATCCTTCCTTTTGTTTCTGTGGTGCAGCAGGCTTACCATTTTACAGACATTGCACCAACCTTGCATGCCCAGAATAAATCCCACTTGGTCATGGCATATGGTCTTTTTAATGTACGGCTGGATTTGTTTGGCTAATGTTTTATTGAGGGTTTAAGCATCTATGTTCATTAGGGATACTGGCCTATAATTTTCTTTTTGCCGTGGCTTTATCTGGCTTTGGAATTAGGATAACGCTGGCCTCATAAAGTGAGCTTGGGAGTCTTCCCTCCTCTTGACTTTTTGGAATACTTTGAGAAGGACAGTGGAAAGTGTTTTTATTAGAATTGACCGAATTCAAAGTAATATTGGATATAAACTGTAATTGAAAAATAAAATTTAGAGAATGGAGCAGATTGAATCCCAAACGGTACAGTGTCGATAGGATTATCTTCCTATACGTAAATAAGCAGCCCTATCCTCTCCATGGTTACAGCGGAAGGAGGTAAGTGAATAATGCCCCTTCCCACAAAGCAGGACACTCACATTTTCTCCTTTGTCACCCTTGCTGCCTTTTTGTCCGGGTTCGCCAATTTCACCCTGCATCAGAAAATTCGAGGTCAAGTTTATTGGAGCATCACCATCACCATCACCATCACCTCCCTATTGAATCTGATGCCCTTCATGCCCCTGTTTAAATTGTCAAAGGCAGCTTCCCGCTGTCTCTCACTTGCTGGCACTGACTAAAACCCAGAGTGAAGTCAACTCTACCTGGAGGAATGTTGCAACAGGATTTTTAATTTCTAAGATGCATCTTGTCTGAAAAATGACCATGACTGTCTGTCTTATAACGGAAGTCCATTGACTTATTAAAAAATGTAGAATTTGCAGAAACGGTTTTGGCTCAGTACATAGAGCGTCAGCCTGCGGACTAAAAGGTCCCTGGTTCGATTCTGGTCAGAGGCATGTACCTTGGTTGCGGGCACATCCCTGGTCAGGGGGGTGCAGGAGGCAGCTGTTCGATGTTTCTCTCTCATCGATGTTTCTAGCTCGCTATCCCTCTCCCTTCCTCTCTGTAAAAAATCAATAAAATATATTTTTAAAAATGTAGAATTACCCGGTAATGATTTTTCTCTTACTTCCCAAAATGCTAAATGTTGCTCATCATCACAGAATTGGTTCCCCAGTGTTGCTATAGCGCCTCACGACAGCATTAGACAATTTATTAACTCAGACACAACATCACAGCTCTACCTTATGAACAAAGAGCTCATAACCTTTTATGTTAGGAGACGGAGGTGCCGGATTCCAAACATGTTTGCAGCCCACTCCCCCATCCTTACTCTGCAATCCCCTTGCATCTGGGGATCCACAAGTAATCGATTCCATTCATGTCACACGTATCCCAAAAGCACGTGTACTCACACACCAATAAGCAATTTGGGCACCTGCTATATTTTCCTCCTCCTCTTTGTTCTCGGACCCATTCCCTGTCTTGCTTATACCCCACCTATTTCCTGGGGAGCTTACTAACCCCCGGCCTCTGAACTAGAACTCTGGAGCCCATGCGGGGTGCATGAAACTTCGGGGAAGACACCTTCAGATCTGGGGTCTGATCGTGGGTTAACGCGCGGCTCTGGAGGAAAAGTCACTCCCACAGGACACGTGAAGGAAGAAAGGGGACCCACCTTGTCTCCGTCTTCCCCGGGGGAGCCGGCGGGCCCAGCCGGCCCCGGGAGCCCCACGGGGCCTTGCACTCCGTCCCGGCCTGCGGGGCCCTGGGGACCTTTCTCTCCCTGCAACGGAAAAGGCGACAGTAAGACGACGACACGTTAGCTCATTGCTGCCATTTTAAGGAGCAGCGCTAAGTCTCACTCCAGCTTCTATATTTGCAAAGAAATGGCTCATGTTCTCTCCAGAGAAATGTGTTTGGTCAAGAAGGACCCAGAAAGGCATCCCTCCCTTCCCGCCAGGAATGATCTCCTGGGTAACAGAGTCCGAATCGCTGGCGATGGGACCCAGTGTGATGGATTTGCCTTTGAATTTTTATTTCGAACACACATGTTCTCATCCAGTCTCGAATATCTGTAAATCGGAAGCTTGATGTTTGCAAAAACTCGCTGCGCCTTTCTTCTTGGACGGTGATGCCAGAGCCTGCTTTTAAGGTTCAAAATCCACAAACACGCATTTGCTCGCTGCCCATTGTGGCAGTAGGTTTGTGACCTTCCTTATACAGTGGTACCTTGAGATACGAGTGCCCTAACATATGAGATTTTTGAGATACGAGCTGTCGAGCGAGCGATTTTTGCTTTGAAATACGAGCAACAGTTGAGATAGGAGTCATCGCGCGGATCGGCCGGCTGCACACGACCCACCCGTTTACCGTGACTCGAGCGTCTCATAGTTTCCCACGCCGCAAGGTTACGGAACGAATTAAACTCGTATCTCGAGGTGCCGCTGTATTTGTAATAAATGCTTCGTGCATATTCTACAAAGTGACTCAGAACTACAGACTCATCGCCACAAAATATTTCCTGTCCGAGCGGGCATGGCCTCGCATTAACACTCCACACGTTTCTGAAAGGCAATCGTTTCCAGAAAACGATCATTTTCATTTGGGAACCTTCAAGTAACGGCACCAACAGTTACGAGAGAAAATGCTTGGATAAGGAACTCAATCTAAAACTCAGTCCTTGTGATTAAAAAAAAAGCATTTTTAAAATGATAGGCTTACACTAGATGACATATTTCAAGACCGGCACGTACACAAAGCATTAAGCTCATTTTTGCATGAGATGTCTGATTTTCAGCTGCACTGACTGAATGAGTTTGTGTTTTCATCTCGGAGGATGAGAGAGAGCCTCTCTTTGTTAAAAAAATGAGTTCCATCCAAAGCAGGAACAAAACAAGGGAAGGGATCTTGACCCAGCAACGTGAACCTCGTGAACAGAATACAGCTTAGTATCACAAGTAAGAAAATGTAAAAATCCAATAAAGGCAAGATGAAGTCAGCGGCCAGATGTTGGCCATCTCATTACTGTGGACCCCAACTCAAATCGCAGGAGAAGAGCCGGCCCCTCCCATGGATGAAAATGATTGGAAATAAAGGTGTATTGCCCCAGCTGGTGTGGCTCAGCGGTTAGAGCGCCAGCCTTTCGGACGTCAGGGTTCCAGGTTCGGTTCTGGTCAAGGGCACGTGCCCGGGTTGTGGGCTCAATCCCCAGAGTTGGGGGCTTGTAGAAGGCAGCCAATCAATGCTCCTCTCTCATCATTAATGTTTTTCTCTCTCCCTTTCTCTTTAAAATCAATAAAAATATATTATTTTAAAACATAAATAAAAGTTGTCTCCCAAGAAGAGAGAAAAGGCACCCCTTTCTAAAACAGAGCGGCAAGGTAAGAGTTTTTACTCCAAACTCCAATTTTATTTCATTTTTTTTCTTAAAGGAGCCAAATCGGAAGCCTTTTTTCCATGAATAATATCCAATTCCCTCGCAGCGTTAGGGTTCCGCACGGGGTGGGGAAATAGGGGCTCGTTCGCCGCCTTTGAAATGCTCTCTCTCGGGAGAAGAAAGGCCAGGCGAGTTCCTATGCGGGGCACATCCGCACTGAGGATGCAGTGGCGTGTGAAGAGCTAATATCCTTGAATAAAAAGTAATAACTTCGGCAGGGCGCCGGGATAATGCGTTTTTCTCCTGGAAATTACTTACCGGAGCCCCTTTCTCCCCGGCTGGTCCTGGGGGGCCCTGGGGTCCTGGCCGCCCTGGCAATCCGATGGGGCCCGCCGTGCCGGCCGACCCCCGCTCCCCGGGGGAGCCCTGTGCGCGGGAGAGAAGACACGGTCACTGAGATGGGGAAGGTGATGAGGCCTGCGGATCGGGGACCCAGCAGAGGAGTCCTGGGGTGCACCGCGCAAAGGCCGCTTTTAGACCGTTCCAACTTCTCCCACAGAACAGCTGTGCTCACCGGCTGGAAGATTCATTTCTAGCCCAATCCCAGAGTCAGCAAATCTTATCGATAAGAGAGAAATAACTGCAAAGGCACATATACTTCATTTTTGAAAGATGTTGTAGATTTTTTTCATTTACATGTAATATTATATAAGTAGAGATATGCAAGAGTCTTTTTATGAAGTCTGATGCACATCTCCAGTTGTCTAATATGATGGCTTTAAGAAGTACAGGATCTTGCCGAAACCGGTGTGGCTCAGTGGACAGAGCGTTGGCCTGAGGACTGAAAGGTCCCAGGTTCGATTCCAGTCAAGGGCAAGTACCTTGGGTGCAGGCACATCCCCAGTAGAGGGCGTGCAGGAGGCGGCTGATCGATCTCTCTCTCTCATCGATGTTTCTAACTTTCTATCCTTCCTTCCTCTCTGTGAAAAATCAATAAAATATATTAAAAAAAAGAGTACAGGATCTAAATGTCCTTACATGTACTCAATAGAAATTTCCCAGATTTGCAGGAGAAAACAAAACAAAATCTCCAGTTGAATGGGTATTTTCCTGAAATGATGCCGTATAAAAATTAAGATGAGCCGAGACTGGTTTGGCTCAGTGGATGGAGCATCAGTTTGCGGACTGAAGGGTCCCGGGTTCGATTCCAGTCAGGGGCATGTACCTTGGCTGTGGGCACATCTCCACAGTAGGGCGTGCAGGAGGCGGCTGATCGGTGTCTCTCTCTCATCGATGTTTCTGACTTTCTATCTCTCTCCCTTCCTCTCTGTAAAAAATCAATAAAATATATTTTTAAAAAATTAAGATGATATCCAGCAAGTCCATGAAAATAACTCATGGTTTTTACTTAAAGAGTGCTTTCTAGTTTTACAGTTAAGTATGTTTAATATTTAAAATCGCTCAAATATTTTCATGGACATGAGAGAGAGAGAGAACACTGATTCAGGTCAAAGGCAATGCCCACCGTTGGTCGATATTACGGAATATTTTTACAGTACAAAGCGGAGCTGGTTTAATGACTCCTTGGGAGCATTAATAAGATTACATTTCAGACTGCCATCTTGCCTGGGAAACATGCCTTAAGATTAATACTGAAAACATATTACTTCTCTGCCGCTAAAACACTGCCCGTGATCATGTCACAGCTCAGTGATTTCAAAACAATGGGAACTTCTTCCATGTGTCTTTGCTCCCAAAAGGACAGCTGCAATTTCCTTTGCCGTCAGTTATTTCAAACGCTCTGCCAGTCTAGCCATTTTTAATAACAGCGTGCTCTTCGATGATTTCATTACGGACATCTATAAATGAAAAGGGAAAATCTCTAACGATACATGGCGATTAAGCAAATCGCATTACAAACCTGCGAGTCTCACTGAAATATCCCCGGGCTGATTTTGAACAGAATAAACCTATCCATCTTCTCGTTGCAGCTGAATCACTGAAGAGGTCTGATTTTTTTTTTTTAATGAAAATGTAAGCCCAGTAATCAAAAGAGAACCCATTTACACATGCCACAAAACACGGAGAATCTGAGTCTTGGGCATGAACATGCAAGATGTATTATGGTGGGTATGAGCCTTTGAACAAACACACTGCAGTGCACTTTTCCCATAAAGGGCAGACGTTTACAGTGACGGGAATCACTGCGTTTCTCTCTAACTGGGGACAGTAAAAACGGAGGGGAGGGCTTGGTAACTGGCAGATAAGTAATTGCATCTGAAGCGAATGTGTTTGGGTTGAAACGTAGCTTAAACGGATAACGATAACCTTCACAGGGCAGAATTTTTGCGGGTTTTCTCCTCCTCACCCATCTCCAGCAGTTGGAGTCATTGCCGGCACACAGTAGGCCCTTTAGTGATGGGAAAGGTGATGAGGCTTAGGGATCGGGGACCACTGTGTGTCCAGCCTTTTCCTTCCCACTGGAGCCACCAGCCTCCTCCCATCGGAGCAAACCATTGGCTTCTCTGGCTCCCTCTTCTTGCAGATGACAACCAGTTTAGACCAGTAAAGTTAACATTCTGATAACACGTCAGGCACTGCCCCAAGTTAGAGCACACGTTCCGGGTGATTAACGCCAAGCCCGGAACCATCTCGGCCCCTGCCATTGAGACGCACCGCCACCTCCATCCTTCGCTCCTTCCTCCTCGGATGTAACAACATCCTGAGGTGCACCCGGCCCCCCAGAAAAGCTGCTTTAGCTTTCGATAGCACCGGGCCCAATTCCTCTGTGGGTGTGATCCTCCTAAGAACTGCGCTTCCTTGTTTGAGGAGTAAGAGGAAGGCACTGGAAATAAGGTCTTCAGGAAAGGGATGTCAGGGAGAAAAACAGAATGAACAGGAACTGGACAGGAAGATTTATAACCCCCAGGAAAAGTGAGGGAGAAGAAATATTAGCACATGGCGAGGGGACCCGAGGCCGCAGGCTGGGGAAGGGTCCTGAAAAAGGAGCCACAGAAAGGGGAAGGGAAAAGAGAAGGGGGAGGGGAGGGAGGAGAGGAAAAGGGAGAGGGGAAAGGAGAGGGAAAAGCCCCCCACTTCTCCTGGGGAATAAGCAAATGCGCTTGTAAAACTCCAGGGCTCGTACACAACACGCTACTACATTTCCTGGAAATGCCTCATTTTCTGAGAAATGCTGTTGGTAATGAGGGGGAAGCCATATCAGGGAAAAAATAAAAAATAAAAGCGAGGTGATTTAGGGAATACATTTTCCCTGATGTTGCTGTATGACAGCACAGGTGCAGGAGCCACCTGAGAATTTGCTCGCACACGTATCTGCGTGTGCTGTGCGCTCACATAAACATGGAGCCCAGCCCAGTTTCTGCTCAGCAGCACGTGGGAAGGCCGGCTGCCCTCGCTGGCCACCCAGCCCCTGATGCTTTCTGCTGGGCACGCACGCACATGCCACCAGCAGGTGAACCCGAGGCAGAAGGCATGCCTAGGCCTTGACGGGCATTGTTACCAGCTCTCGGCGCAACACGGTGCTTCCAGGAAGCAGGGGGATGTGCCAGCCTTCAGAAGCCCAGAGTCACCGCATCCTGTGGAGGTCATTGTGTTTGTCGTCAGTGAGGGCATTAAACAAATGTTCCTCACCTGCCAGCCTGGCTGAGGGCAGAGCACCATGGACCTATGAACCAGGAGGTCAGGGTTCATTTCCCGATCGGGGCATACACATGGGTTGTGGGCTCCGTCCCCAGTGGGGGGCATGCAGGAGGCAGCCAGTCTCTGATTCTCCCTCATCATTGGTGCTTCTATCTCTCTCTCGCTCTCATTTCCTCTCTGAAATCAATAATAATATATTTTAAGAAAAATGTTTCTCGGGAGAAACCAAGATGGCGGCATAGGTGAACACCTAAGCTGTTGCCTCGCACAACAGTTTCAAAACTACAACCAAAAGACAGAACATACATCATCCAGAAGCACAGGAAAGCTGGCTGAGTGGAAATTCTACACCTAGAAGCAAAGAGAGGGGCTCACAGAGACCCAGAGGAGCTGCAAAAAGCTGAGGTACAGAGACACACTTGTAGAGAGGATGGGCAGTGGCAGGCCTGGCTGGCTTCCTCTAGTGCAGTGGTTCTCAGTCTTCCTAAGGCCATGACCTTTGCATACAGTTCCTCATGTTGTGGTGACCCCCAACCATAAAATTATTTTCATTGCAAAAAGCTGAGGTACAGAGACACACTTAGCAACGAAAATAATTTCATGGTTGGGGGTCACCACAACATGAGGAACTGCATTAAAGGGACGTGGCATTAGGAAGGTTGAGAACCACTGCTCTAGCGGGAAGGAAATGGAAAATCCCGACTGCACTGAGCCCTACTTCTGACTGCACTGAACCCTAGTTCCAGGCGAGACTCATACGGGGGAGTCTGGACTGATGTGAAAAGGAAGGAGTGCAGGGAAACTTAGGGGAGCCACGAAAGACAGAGGTCTGGGGGCACATGAAACTGCGTACACAGAGCACTAACTGCTGATTGTGCCTCTTGCTTGCTCTAGAGCAGCTGTTCTCAACCTGTGGGTTGCGACCCCTTTGGGGGTTGAACGACCCTTTCACAGGGGTCGCCTGAGACCATTGGAAAATGTAGATATTTACATCACGATGCATCACAGTAGCAAAATTTCATGGTTGGGGGTCACCACCACATGAGGAACTGTATGCAAGGGTCTCGGCTTTAGGAAGGTTGAGAACCACTGCTCTAGAGGGAGGAAAACAGAACCTCCCAACTGCATTGAACCCCAATTTCTGGCGAGACTCTGGGGACCCAGACTCATACAGGTCCCTAGAGTGCACAGAAACTCAGGGGAGCCAGAAAGGCAGGGGTTTGGAGGCTCGCGCACACTTGAAAGACAGAGGTCTGGAGGCAAGCACATGCGCGCACAGAGAGGGCTGCAGGGATTACCCAGAGGCACTGAGACCCAGGGGCTGCCGTGTAGGGCAGGGCTGATGGGAAGCCAAGACTGGCTGCTCAGCCCTGAGATGCCACCACATCCAAGCCCAGCACAGAGGCTGTTGCAATCTTGCAAGTCTTAAAGCTGAGTCCAGCACAGAAATTCTACGGGGGCAGACACAACTGATCTTCACAGCCAATTGGCTTAGAGGTCAATTCTCCCAAGGGATACCAACAACAATCAAGACTTAACTACAACAAGGCTGTATACACAATTCACAAAGGGGTGCACCAAGAGTGTCCACCTCGGGTAACTGGGGAGGCAGAGCTACTGGGCCACATAGGACACCCAGCACAGACAGCTACTCTACCAACTCAGGGAAGCAGCAAAATATATGGAGACTAAAGAACAGATCACAAACGAAAGAAATGGAGGAAAAGAAATGCCTGGATATAGAGTTCAAAACCATGGCTAGAAGGTTTTTTTAAGAATTTCCTAAAAAAAAAAATGGATAGATTTAGCGAGACCCACGAGTGAAAAAGGACCAACTAGAAATTAAACATACATTGAAATAAAAAATATTATACAGAGACCAAATAGACTAAAGGAATGCAAGAATCAAGTCAAAGATTTAAAATACAAAGAAGCAGAAAACACACAACTGGAAAAGCAAAAAGAAAAAAGAATCCAAAACTGTGAAGATTGTGTAAGGAGCCTCTGGGACAACGTCAGGAGTACAAACATCAGAATTGTGGGGGTGCCAGAAGAAGAGAGAGAGCAAGATACTGAAAACCTATTTGAAGAAATAATGGCTGAAAACTTCCCCCACCTGGTGAAAGAAATAGACTTACAAGTCTAGGAAGCACACAGAACCCCAAACAAAAGGAATCCAAAAAGGACCATACCAAGACACATCATAATTAAAATACCAAGAGCAAAAGACAAAGAGAGAATATTAAAAGCAGCAAGAGAAGAACAGTTAATTACCTACAAGGGAGCATCCATTCGATTGTCAGCTGATTTCTCAAAAAAAACTACGCAGGCCAGACGGGAGTGGCAAGAAATATTCAAAGTGATGAATAGCAAGAACCTACAACCAAGATTACTCTACCCAGCAAAGCTATCATTCAGAATTGAAGGGCAGATAAAGAGCTTCACAGATAAGAAAAAGCTAAAGGAGTTCATCAGCACCAAACCAGTATTATATGAAATGCTGAAAGGTGCTCTTTAAGAAGAGAAAGAAGAAAGCGGTAAAGGTAAAAATTATGAACAACAAATGCATATCTATCAACAAGTGAATCTGACAATCAAGTGAACTGAAAATCTGATGATCAGAATGATCTGGTGAATATAACAGAATCAGGGACATAGAAAGGGAGTGTACTGACAATTCTCAGGGGGAAAGGGATGAGGGGTGGGAGAGAGTGGACAAAAATCATACACCTATGGATGAGGACAATGTGGGGGAGGTTAGGGCAGAGGGTGGGGTGGGAACCAGATGGAGAGGATCTATGTGGGGAAAAAAGAGAAACAACTGTAATAATCTGAACAAAAAAGATTAAAAAAAAAAAAAAGAAAAATGTTTCTCAATACACATTTAGTCCAGCCGCCAAACTTCAAAAGCATGAGTTCACCCCAGTTCTGGGCTCAGGTGACCTACATGCCGGGGAGCACTGCCAGAGTCTGTTTAGACTCACAACTCGCTTTTCATCAAATGATCTTTTATTTATGGCTCCCGTGCCCACGTCATTCCTGTAGGCAAAAATCATTTTTCTCACTGCCTTCTGTGGTTTGTCTTTTAGCATATCACTTATTTATTATTTGTTCTTTTACCCATTTCCTCCCTGGCTTTCTCTGAACGCCATAGGTCTTTGTAGGAAATACGCATTTAGTGAATCCATATAATGGCAGTGGGTCTTGTCCAGAATTTTAAAATACTGACTTCGATAAAATATAATAGATCATATGAAAGTATATTACAAGTACTATTTCATACAGTGAGTTATACTCAAAAAGTCATAAAGCAAAGAGTTATCTCTTTCGTCTGTTTTGACTCATTTCTGTATGCTGCAGCACAAAGATTCTAATTTTCATAATTTATGGCAATACAGTATATACCTGGTAACTGATCGTGAAATTACAAATATTCTCAAGCTCGGATTCGCAAGAGATTTTTCTGGGGGTCTTCATATCAATGGCCCCGCCTAAAGCGATCTCCCATCCTCAAACAGAACTGGTGGTTGATGCAAATCTACATGTCGCTGTCTCCTTGCACACACCCAGGAGCCCTCGAGCTAGACCTGGCCGAGGCCAGGAAACCCCCTTGTACAGGGTGTCATGGCGACGGGTTTCTGACTGGATGGATTCTAAGGAAAGAGAACGGGCGTCCAAGGATTCAACCTGCCCATTTGCGTAAGTAGTTTCATCTCCGGTTATTTCAAATTAAGTAATTGTTATAAAGAGCTGGAATATGAGCTCCTCTAACTCTCTTCCTTGTGACACAATTGCTCACAGGACTCGGGAGGAGTGAAGAGGATTGGACAAACGAGACTAAGAGGAGGGAACTGAAGTGGGTGTCCAGAGTGAGGGATGCACAGCTGGAAAGGAGTAGCTGGGGTGGATCTTTGTCATCAAACTCCTCATTTACCTTCTCCACGTCTTTAAAAAGGGAATGACAGTATCTACCCGGCCGCGTTACAAAGACCATTAAGATAACGATTGTAAAGTTCACAGCGTTAATAATAGACAGACTAAACACTTGCGATATCACTTCATTTTCTATGTAATTTACCATTCACGATCTTTATTCGCATTCTTTCCCCCAAGAATTCAATTTAGTGCCTTTCCTTTCATATGAATATCAGCAAAATCCCCATCCCTCTCCACCCCCTGCGTCTCAATCCTGCACTTACGCCCCTTACTTAGTCCAGTGGCTGGCAAACTGCGGTTTGCCGCTCTGTGGACTAATGAGTTTGCCGATCACTGACTTAGTCAATACCCCGAGGGTGACGTTAATAAAACAGACTATGGTGCCTGGGATCAAATTGTGACTATAACCCACTGATCACGGTAAGGAGTTTGGATTCCGCAGGCAGCATGGGATATGTATAAGCAAAGGAATGGTGTAGCTAAGGGTGTGTCTCAGACTAGCATCGGTGGGAACCATTCGCTGGAAGGGTAAGAGAGGAAGCAAAGAAGGAGACTGCACAAAGGCAGGTCACAGACATTGAGAAAGGGGGGGGATCACAGAAACAGTTTGCATGTGGAGCTGGAGCGACCCCCACCTGCGTGAGGAAGTGGAGAGAGAGCCTGAGGCAGCGCTAGCTTCTGAGCTGAGGGCAGCAAAACCGAGCCTGAGCAGAGGCCACTGAATGGGGCAGCTCGGGGTTCCCGTTAACCTTTCGGGGAACAGGTGAGAACCAGGGTGCATTGGTGGAAAGCCCTAGTAGATTGCTTTCCTGGGGTTGACCAGATCTCTCAAAAAAAGGCATCTGATCTTTGCTCATTTTCCAATTACAGTGGTACCTTGAGATACGAGTGCCCTAACATACGAGATTTTTGAGATACGAGCCATCGAGCGAGCAATTTTTGCTTTGAGATACGAGCAACAGTTGAGATAGGAGTCATCGCGCGGATCGGCCGGCTGCACACGACCCACCAGTTTACCGAGACTCGAGCGTCTCATAGTTTCCCACGCCTCAAGGTGACGGAACGGATTAAACTCGTATCTTGAGGTACCACTGTATTTGATGTGGTTGTGTCACTAAATGAATCTATCCGGAGAATATACACCTGGATATACACTTTTCATACTTCCTCGATGTTGAAAAAAGCAATGGTAACTAACATTCAGGTCTCACGGAGTACTCGGAATCAGACAAATAAATAGACGACTTCGGAGGCAAGCTAGCTCCTTTCCCTCCCGCCAGCAGGGAGAGGCAGGGCGGCCAGGCCCCCAAACTCTCCGTTTCTGCACTCATTAGTGCACGCAATTAGCAGCAACCGGCGCTGGCTGGCTTGACTGACGCGTGTTTATTTCCTCTCCCCACGCCGCCGGGGGATCGCCGCGGGCGGATAATGAAAGGAGAGCCGCGATGTGCGCCACGGCGGGCGCGCTTGTTTGTGATCGGGGTACTTACCACCGGACCTGGTGGGCCCTGGGGACCCTCTCCTCCTTTCAGGCCAGATGCACCCTGGGAAAAGCAGGGGGAAACCGAGACAATGAGTGGATGCGAACAGAATATAAATTCGAGGACACGCATGCTGGGTAAGATGAGGGTGTGGGGAAGTGTTTGCAGACACAAATGCGTATTGCTCTGTAGACGGTCATCCATGCATACGCTTACATATTTCCCTTTCACTAGTGCTTTTAGACACAAAAACGTATTGCTCTGTAGACGGTCATCCATGCATACGCTTACATATTTCCCTTTCATTAGTCATGATCTTTATTTAGTTAAAAAAAGCAAATGTTTCTAATAGGCGATTTCATGCATGGTGGTGATGGTACCTGAGCTCCAGGGAGACCTCGTTCGCCGGGGAAGCCACGGAGACCTGCCGGGCCGTCCTTCCCTGAGACGCCTTGAGGACCTGGGTCGCCCTGAGGGATATAACATACATCCGTCACGCAAGTGGTCTCCATACATGTGTCCACAAACAGAACTGTCGCTCCCCTAACCTACTGTAAGTCGTGTCGGCCTCTCATTTCACGGTAAGAATATGAGAGGCCGACTCGATATTAAAATAAAGTAACCATGACTTATAGGTATTTCATATGTACATAAGTGGATGGTTTTATAGTCAATGGAGCAAATTTCTTATGTCATTGCTGTGTCATGCCTGGAAGTGCAGCCAAGTGAATGTTTCAGTGATGTTCCTTTCTGACTTCCATTGAATGCCCCACCACCGTGGAGTCAGACCCACCATGGACCAGTGACCCTGGGCTGGGGGAACAGCCGGTGGAGGCTGTGGGCCAGAGCATCCCCGAGCACCGTACCTTGGCACCTTCTTTTCCTGCCGCGCCAGGAAGGCCTTGCTCACCGGGCGGCCCCGGGGGGCCGGGGTGTCCGCGTTCGCCCAGGGGTCCCGTCTCGCCAGTAGGCCCCTCGATGGAAAGGCAGAACTCGTTAGCTCGCTCTTTGATTTTTTTTGCAAAGAAAACACAAACCGGGAATAGCGCATTGTTCTCATTCATTTACATGACGTTTACTGTTCTGACTTTCAGGACGCCCTACAGAATACTTCCCATCCAGCAGGAGTCTGAAAAGATGGGGTGCACCTAGAATCAAAGTATCCAAGAAAAACCTATTCAAAATGCAAAGAGCTTCCCCAGCCAGTTTGGCTCAGTGGATAGAGTCAGTCAACCTGCGAACTGAATGGTTTCAGGTTCCATTTCAGTCAAGGGCATGTGCCTGGGTTGCAGGCTTAATCCCCACTGGGGGGTGTGCAGGAGGCAGCAGATCCATGATTCTCTTATCATTGATGTTTCTATCTCTCTCTCCTCCTTTCCTCTCTAAAGTCAATAAAAAATATATTTTAAAAAATAGAAAACGTTGCTCTCTTTGTTTAATACCAGACACTTTCAGAGTGCGGTCACCCCGGGCGCTGTAAAAAACTAGATTTCTGGATAGAGCGAAGGCCTGCGGACTGAAGGGTCCCGGGTTCGATTCTGGTCAGGGGCATGTGCCTTGGTTGCGGGCACATCCTCAGTATGGGGCGTGCAGGAGGCAGAGGATCAATGTTTCTCTCTCATCGATGTTTCTAACTCTCTATCCCTCTCTCTTCCTCTCTGTAAAAAATCAATAAAATATATTAAAAAAACAAACTAGGTTTCTAACTCCAGTCTGTCCCCTCCCCTCTTTTTGTCGAAGGGTTCAAATAGCAGTGAAAAAGAAAAAAGCCACTGGTACCCCAATGGTGGCTATTCAGTGAGTCCCGGCTGGAAATTGAGCTCAGGTTCCAGCGTGGCCCTCCTCGGTTTAAAAATCGAGCTATGAGCTGTTAGAGTGTCTATACATTTGAGGACACTCCATCTATTGCTGTAAGTCCCCACCTTACCATCAGTCTGCGGCCATTTCCCCTGAAGGAAATGTCCCTTCCATTTCTGACCAGAATTGCACAGTAAGGGATGGAAAATGGATCCTAATGGAATGGCCATCCCCGCTGAGACAAAAATGAGCAGTGATTCACACAATGGTGCCAAAAAATAAAAAAAATAAAAAATAAAAGAGTGGCTGGCAAGGGTGGCAATCAATATTGCTCCTTTTCAGTCACACCCTTTGTCTTAACACGAAAACGTGATTACATCTGAAACAGGCCACTGGGTTTCTTTCTCAAAAGCGCCAATAAAATTAACCCGATGAAGATGTATACTCAGTGCATCGCCCGCTAACATCATGGTTACGAAGACAAAAATCTGAAGAAAAATATGTTACAAATGTGACATTTTTAGGATAAGATGGGGTCAGAGCCTTCTATTTCTAATCCACTTCTAAGTGTAATTTATACCCAGAAGAGTCAAGTCATGGTGTCACTTGAAATTCCGGGAAAAGGGGGTGGCTGACCTCGTTCACAAGGCATTGTGGGTTCTTCACAGATGCTGCCAGGGCCAAACTTGCCCTACGCTCTGACTTTTCTGCCTTATTTGTATTATTTTTCCTTCTAGTTTGCTCCTTCGGTTCAGTTAGAAATCACTTCAGCTCAGCAATAACTGCGGAAGTTCATGTGATGGAAGCAAGATGCATATATTATAACGCTCTCCGAAATACAGAAATACCTCCTTTTCGACCCTAATAAGCTGACAGAGATGAAAACGCAAACAGGAAAATGAGACGTGTGAGGGAACAAAGAGTTGGGGTGTACCTGTGGTCCAACAACGCCCCCGGGCCCAGGAGGGCCGGTCTTGCCTTGAAACCCCTAAAAAGAGAGAGAAGGCATAATCCATTAAAGCTCCACCGGGTATGTCGCAGGAATTAAAATTCCCTGGACAATGAACTCCGCTCATGAAAAGAAAGTCACGTGCCATCCCTTTCTTGCTCTAAGATGCAAAATTTGTCACGTGCATATTATTTCACGTGACAGCCCAACGGTGACCTTGAAGCAGCTCAGGAGATGGAGGAAGACCTGGGATGACCCTGGAGTGGAAATGTCCTCAGCCGGCTGTTCAGGTCAAAGGAGATCCCTGTCACCCAGCACTGCTTACGGGCGGAATCAATGACCGTTGTCACGTTCTCCCCAACAGGCCCGATGCTGAACGCAGACACACGTCTACAGTCTGTGATGTCAAAGCGCTTCTCCTTCCTGCATCCCAACGATCGTGTAAAATAAACACGGTGTAAAATTACCATATTTTCTGGGGTATAAGACGACTTTTTAACCCAGGAAAATCTTCTCAAAAGTTGGGGTTGTCTTATACGCCGGGTGTCGTCTTATAGGGCGGGTATATCCCAAAGTCTAGATTTTAACTGGAAAAGTTGGGGGTTGTCTTATATGCCCAGTCATCTTATACGCCCAGTTGTCTTATACGCCAAAAAATATGGTATATTTATAAAAAGAATACTTGAGCCCAGTCAGTGTGACTCGGTGGTTGAGTGTCAACCTATGAACCAGGAGGTCACGGTTCCATTCCTGGTCAGGGCACAGGCCCAGGTTGCAGGCTCCATCCACAATGTGGGGCATGCAGGAGACAGCTGATTGATAATTCTCTCACTGATCATTTTTTTTTCTTTCCCTTCTTCTCTGATATCAATAAGAAAATAAATATATATTTTTTTAAAAAGTGGATTTGAAATCTGAAATATAATCTTCCAGAAATAATGCTCGCCTTTGTCTAGGAGAAACTATTCAATGAGAACATCCGCCCTAGAATCATTAGTTAATATGTTATTTTCCCTCTTTGTTTTAAATTTAAATATCTAACACGGTTACTCTGGAGAAAAGCATCAGCTCTTATTAAACTGAAGACAAAAGGGATTTTATAATGAAAATTCTCTAGGTAACCCTCCCTTCACAGACATTTGGGGAATATTACACCATTATTCCCACAAAGCTCTACCCGGATGTGGTTAAAAATGATTGACTGCGATATTTAAATGAGAATGCATTTGCCAATTTGAATGTGGACTTTTCTTTAGAGGGGTTTATTTTATGCTCCTCATGTAGCTCTCTTTCCCGGGAGAAAACCCAACCAATTTTCCTCTTTGGTCTCACTAAATCATTCTGAAATGTATTTTTTGAAATGCAAGACTTTGAAGTTTACAATCTGACTAAAGCAAAAAAGTTCTTACACCGAGAACTGTGACTCGGTGAAAGACACGAGGCTACGCAGAAAATCAGCGTGTTCTCAGATTTGTTACGGTGGACTGCGATGCGACGCCAAATACATCTTCTCTCTCCCAGAATGCCCTAGAACGTTTTGGAGCCTCATCCTCAGAGGTAGTCTGCTGTGATGGTTTCCTTAAGAATTCTGGATAAAATTAACCAGCGGTGAGAAGCCAAATGAGATTCCAAGACAACATGCTAATGCGAGATGATTTGTTTAAACTCACATCCCACTGGCATCGCCCGGCGCCCGGTTTTGTGATGGTGGCAGAGTGAACCCACAAGCCCACCAGGATCTGTCAGGCACAGCTGAGCTTCCCGTGTTCTCTCTGCCCCGATCCTGTCTTTAATGTTATGCTGTTCATGACTTTAAAATAACGCTCAGTTACATGTTCCCATTCATATTTTCCTACTGGAGGCAAGAGGAGGCACTTGACCTAGTTCCAGACCAATGACAGCCTTGTGGTCTCAACCTCAGAGAGTATGGCATCCTTTGGTTCTGCGGAGAAGAATGTGTCATCTGCCTGGCTTACTTTAATGCCCTTCCCTTAGAGAGGGGAAGGGGGATAGGGTTGGTGGGAATATACCTGTCAACAGAGACCTCAGCGAAAGGGCCAAGGTGGAGGCGTCACAAAAATAATGGGGTCTTCCCCATCAGCTCACCCCAAGATGCTGTAATTGCGCATAAGGACACACAAATCAACTAACCTACTCTACCCTCAAGTCTGTTCTTCTAGGTGTTTGGACACAAATATGGTTCTCTTTATGCATTTATATCTTAATAAGAGTTTCCATAGGCCCAGCGGTGTGGCTCAGGGATTGAGGGTCAAACTATAAACCAGGAGGTCATGGTTTGATTCCCAGTCAGGGCACATGCCCAGGTTGCGGGCTCCATCCCCAGTGTGGGGCGTGCAGGAGGCAGCCGATCAATGATTCCCTTTCATCATTGATGTTTCTGTCTCTACCTCTCCCTTCCTCTCTGAAATCATTAAAAAAAATTTATATATATATAATAGTTTCAATAGAATCGATTTCTCCATTGTCCTTAACCTGGTAATTGAGCTGCTAGACAATGAAGGAGCTTTCTGTGCTGTGAAATGATGGGTGCTGGCGATGGACAGTTTAACCAGAGGAGGGGACACTCACAGTCTCTCCACGTTGCCCAGGGTGTCCTGGCAGGCCGTCCTTCCCAGGGGGTCCCTGCAATCACAAATAAAAACGCCACATGTGGTTATATGTATGACTTGTACAGTCTCATGCAATGTGTGAGATGATTCTCTTACATTTTCATTAGATGTATTTTTTATGTTGTTTATTTTATATATGGTAATATAGTATATATGGTGTCTGTGTGTGTTGTTTGTATGTATGTATGTGTGTGTATATATACACACACACATACACACATACACGCACACATATATATAATCTTAGGATAATTCTATCTGAACTGAGACCAAGAAAAAATTGCACAACCCTAATCTGAACATTTTTTACATTCCAATGCTCTTCATTAGTAGTTACCTGTTTAAAAGAAATATTGACGTCTATTTGTTTTTATTTTCGCAGAAATGTTAGTTCTTTGGCACTAGAAATAGGAATATATGTTGCTCTCCTTTTGCTGACCAATTTCCAACCCTTCAAGTCTGGGAAAGGAGAGACAGTGCCCTCTAGTGGCGGTCTGAGCTTCTGACAATGAAAAGAAACAAACTACAATATGTTCTAAACTAAACAAGGGCAGTTGCCTCTCAATGGCTTCAGGAAAAGGAGAGAAGGCGCTGAGCTCAGTTCCAGACAAGGTCAGGGCCAATGTCCCCGGTCGGATCTCTCAGCTTTCCTCGCCAGCATCGTGGCTGTTCAGCGCTGGAGAGGGCCAAGGTGGAGGCACCACAGAAATAACGGGGTCTCCCCACCAGCTCACTCTTTTGCAGAGGATGCTATCTTCCTCATGCTCAGAGAAATAAATGAAGCAATGAGCGAAGTCCTTAGTGAACAGCTCAGTGTTAGACACTTGGCAGAAAGAGATGCTTCGTTAGACTGCGCTAGGAATTATCCATCCTCCCAGAAGCCATTCTAAGGATCAAGTTCACCTTTCAAGACATGTTCACTAGAGGGAGGCAGAAAGAGCCTGGCCATTCTGGGTAAATGAAGAAACGCCACCGTTTTAATAACAATAGCTTAATGATGACAGATATACTTCTCATGACACCTATTAAATGCAACTCTGTATTTGTTGAAACAAATGCGCCATGTACATAAACCTACTTTGCAATATGATGCTTTTTCTATGTCGAGTTGGGCTAAGGGTTTTGTTTAGAAATAAGCTCATGTTCACAATCATGTTCTTCCCGGGAAGGAGCCTTTCTCTAGCTCGGCTCCAGCCCTTCGGGAAGAAGCTTCCTGTCTCGCCTCGTACCCCTCTGCTCCCCGATCTCATTGCGGGGGACACACGGGTGGGCAGGTGAGTTACCAGCGCCAGTGAGAGGCTGCTGGTGCGATATTTCCCGAGATCATGGCTTGCTCAGGAACTGGCTCGTGTCTTCCAGCGATTCTGATACCACCCGCCCCCCAAAACCAAAGCTGGAATGTTTTGAACTAAGGCCCCCCAAATCCGATGCCATTGAACTATCCCTTTGTCCCCAAACTTTACACATCTATGGACTAGGCACCGAGTTTTGAATCTTCCTCTTCTGTAAATAGAATGTATCTTGGATCAGTCATATTATAGAGCATCACTCAAGTTAAAAATTGCCTTCAGTGGGGAAACTGTGTGCGGACAGGGATGGGGCATTAACATTCTAAACCTGAATCTCCCCAGCACTCAAGCCATACGCCGTGTTTGTACATGTGTGTGTGTGTATGCTGTGTGGACACAGAGTACATTCCGTGGTTACAGTGAAGATGAACCTGCTCTCACGCTCCAACCACATGTCTTGCTGCTCCATCAGTGAGAGGCAGGCGTTTCTGTCCTCAGCATCAGGACGATGCACTCTGGAGAAATGAGGGGGCTTGGACCTCATGCTCTAACGTTTCACTGCCAGATAAAGAGCCTACAAACCACTCCGCTCTGCATCCTCAGCATTGTCGTCTCTCTCCAACCAGAGTGCGTTCTGTTCAAGTGGAGCCACTTCCAACGCCTCACAGAGACAGAACGCACGCACGATCAATGGCTCCCGACTTGTGGAAAGGCAGGAGAGGACCGGCTGAAAAAGACTGAGGAAAAGCAGGTCTGGAGGCTTCTCTGACAGTGAAATTGAATGGCACGCAGGGAAACAATTCTTCAACATGTGCACAGCCAAAACCGGTGTGGCACAGTGGATAGAGCATCGGCCTGCAGACTGAAAGGTCCCAGGTTTGATTCCGGTCAAGGGCATGTACCTTGGTTGTGGGCACATCCCCATTAGGGGACGTGTGGGAGGCGGCTGATCAATGTCTCTCTCTCATCAATGTTTCTAACTCTCTATCCCTCTCCTTTCCTGTCTGTTTTTAATATATTTTATTGATTTTTTTTACAAACAAAAACATGTGCACAAAAATAAATGGTGTGACCATGTGCAAGTTACAGTGACACTAGTTTTTGAGTCGCTAAAGCAATGGTCTATGCACATGGCTTCAAAATACTCGGGAAAAGGATCCTATGTGGAGTTATTACCCTACATTTAGTATTAGCTCTTTGCAGAAACCCGTTTATGATAAAGTAATGCAGATAATCTGCTCGTGGTCTGTTCGCAGTAATAAAACTGTAGTGTTAAACTAATACTTTAAACATACTTGTACATGTGTCTGAGTAGATTGCACATACTGTCTGAAAGTGATTGTAGAAGGCCAGAGACTGCCTTAACATCGACTATTCCAGTCAGTATTTCACAATAAATAATTTATCTTCTGGAGATGTGAGCTCAAGCAGCATTTGAAAGTAACAGTGAAATACAGGGCCGTTCAAACTCCCTAAGACTTGGAGAACGTAAGTCATGATTTATAAATGATTTTCAACATGTTTAAATATGTAATGTAATCGCACATAACGTTTGTTTAAAAATTTTAACATCGTCATTTAGAATGTTCTGAACAGTTCCTTTTTGTAAGACTTGTACTGAACGCACCCAAGACCGACCGACTGAATCAAGATCAACCTTCTTAACAAGGTGCCAACATGGTCTGGGTGCGCATTCAAGTCCAGACAAGAATAGTGATGAACAGGTTGAGACTCTGTCAGAACTTTCTGGATCTTTGCTAAGAGCACCGAGGCCCCGCCCCTAGGGCTCTGAGCCGGTGACTGAGGCTGGGGCAAGACTTAGCATCTCTCACACACCCCAGGAGTGCCGAGGTGCTGGTCCAGAACCCACACCTTCAGGGCAGCCTCCTCAGACAGGTGGGGCTAGGGCCCAAAGGCTGTGTCACCCCAAGTCTGGATGTTAACACCCTAACCCCTGGCTGCACGGTGTGGCTCAGTGTTGAGTGTCTACCTAAGGAGGAGGAGATTAAGGTTTGATGCCTGGTCAGGGCACATGCCCAGGATGTGGGCTCGAGCCCCAGTAGGGGGCGTGCAGGAGGCAGCCGATCCATGATTCTCTCATCATTGATGTCTCTCTCTTTCTCTCTTTCCCCACACACACTCCTTCCTCTCTGAAATCAATATTTTTTAAAAAGACTGTACCCTTAAGGCAGTGGTTCTCAACCTTCCTAAAGCCTCGACCCTTTAATACAGTTCCTCATGTGGTGGTGACCCCCAACCATAAAATTATTTCCGTTGCTACTTCATCACTGTAATTTTGCTACTGTTATGAACTGTAATGTAAACATCTGATATGCAGGATGTATTTTCATTGTTACAAATTAAACATAATTAAAGCATAGTGATTAATCACAAAAACAATATGTAATTATATATTGTGAAATATTTATTTCTCATGACAAATAAATGAAATGTTGTCTTGAATCGTGGTGTAGCATGGGTAACAGTCTTCCTAGGACAACAGTAAACTACATTACTACACTTTGCTACACCGAGGAGCGGTGTGTTGGTCCCTAAGACCATGGGAAATAGGTGTTTTCTAATAGTCTTAGGCGACCCCTGTGAAAGGGTCGTTTGACCCCCAAAGGGGTCGCGACCCACAGGTTGAGAACCGCTGCCTTAAGGTGATGTTTTGAGGGGAGACTTCTGGCACGTGCTTCGGTTATGAAGGTGGAGCCCTCCTAAATGGGATCGGGGACTTTCAACGCATGCCCTGGAGAGCACCCTCTTCCCTCCCGCCAGCGAGGACACAGCGGCCCACATGTATTTTGCAGAACACATGGGATAGCACAGCTTTCCATGCCAGGAGGGATAGGAGAGGCGGTAGAGGAGTCATGGAGAGAATCACATGCATGTTGTTCTCGTGTTTGAAAGAACAGTTAGTCCGATGCGATCACATATGACCAGGCACACTCAGTAAGCATCACAAAGCGGAAATACCTATAGAATCAGATGGCATTCATTGAAACTTGGTTCTTACAGGAATCGTCAACCATATGGGCATCGGAAAATGATTTAAATATAAGCTAAGACTGTCAAAAACGTCAGCGCGTTCTCAAGTGAAGAAGACAGAGAGAAAGTCTCACACTTACCGGAGGGCCTTTCGGTCCCGGGAATCCAACCGGACCCTGAGGTCCTTGGGGGCCCTGAAAACCAAGAGCAGGGGGTAGGGGGGTGAGAACATGCCTACAACACGCCTGAGGTCTCTCGGGGTGTCTACAGAGGAAGCACACAGATCGAGTCCATCCTCACCACCTTGACTATGGCAACACGCAAGGAAGACCACCTGCGCCCAGCTAGGAGCAAAGGGGGGTGCTTTGCACCCTAGTCAGCGCCCAGAGCCACGCAGCCGGGCACGGGGAAGTGTAAGCCACGGCTGCCTGTCACACCAGCTAGAAACCAGTGACAGGGAGTTTCCAATCCCCCCCAAAGAAACATTACTTTTATTTAATTCCAAATTCCCAAAAGAGTAATTACTTTTATTTCAGTTCCAAATCCCCCAAAAGAAAAATTACTTTTATTTCAGTTTCAAATCCCCCAAAAGAAACATTACGTTTTAAATGGACTTTCTACTTTAAATTACTTCTCATCCGGACTCCAGGCAGACAAACTGGAAGGAAACAAGCAGGCGGTCTCCTCGGAAAGACCAGAGATGCCTTCAGCTCATCTCCGCCCGTCAAACAGGCCACTTTGGAAGGCTGCATCTCATTTCGCTCACTTCCTCACCAAATAAAGATGAAACACTGGGTCTTTCTTTCTAACATTCCACAAGGGAGTGTTGACATACGCTTCTGGAATGAATCAAGAGCGGTTCCAGGTGGGGTAAAACCTACACCCAGCCTCTGTAAGAAAGTATGGAAACTCCGCGAGAACTGCCAGATAAAATACCCAGTGTCTAGCGAAATTTGACTTTGGGGGAAATAATGAATAATTTTCATACGTCCCAAGTTCTTCAAGGGACATAATTATGTCCCAAATTATTCATTGTTTACGTAAAAATCCAATTTAATTGGGCGTCTCACTTATTTGACTTATTTTGATTTTGTTTTTGCTAAATCTGGTCAGCTCAGATGCAGATGAACGCTGTATTAACCAAATCTTTACTAACAGGCATGCCTAATAAATTGAGCCTGAGTGATCCTATTTAACTTGTAGGATATCCTATATCTGTATATTATTTCTTATATCTGTATATTATTTCTATTATTTTTCAGTTGTGTGCCTAAGATGTAACTGAACAGTTCATTATAAAAAAATTCTTTGCAGAGAATGAGGGTACATTAGGGAGGAAATGTCTCACCAACTCCATCGAATACAAGAAATACGTCCCTATATATTTAAAACATGTATAAACGTTTCTTGAAAATTGTCCCCAGCTTACTTGACAAAACATTTTCTTTGGGATCAGCCTTCAATTTTATCTCCAAAATATCCTCCTCTTATTCTTAAAGAGTTTTTGCAATTACACCTAAGCATGCTATGGGGTCCCTGTTGGGCCCCAGAATAAAGTTGTAAAGACATGGCTGATCAGGGAATTGTGGAAAGCACAAGCAATACGTAAAGAAAAACCAGTTTGTGGTTTAAAGACAAAATTCCTAGTTGTGCTACGATTTCTTAAATGCTTCTACTCCATTTAGGGATTCAGTCATCTTAATTAATTTGACTGGATCTTCTGATTAACAGGATTTGGTCCACAAAAAAATTCAAAATGTATGTATTATTTATGAGCTCAAAATGTACAGGATGGACTTAATTTGAGGCTAGTTCAATACTGAGAAACATTTAGTAGAATGTTTAATTTAATTAAATATAAACCAAAGCTGGAAATGACTATAAGTATTTATTTATTTTTGTCTCATCTGCCAACTTTATTCCAAAAAAGAAAAATTACTTATCCTCAGTTTTAAGTTACACATTGTAGGATATTTTTGTGAAACTTCTTTATAAATTTCAAAAAAAAGTAATATAAAAATATATGTCTATGACTGCATAATACTAAAAATAATTATAGAATATTTAAAAAAGTCTCATTTCTTTCACAGTAATTCAATTTAATATTTAAAATTCTTTCAAAAGATTGGCTTTTCAAAATCTGACTACAAAAATGATCCTTTTTGCCAAAAAACAACAACAAACACCTAAAATAAAATAAAGGGCATGCTTACTCACGTGTATTTAGCTTGATTTCACATCACTGGAAATAAACAGTTTTTATGTTTACTGGAGTAGATGTTTCATCCTGATTTGAGTGCATGTGGGTTGTGATTTAATGGCCATTGTGCTGCTGGCTGGCTCATGGACACAGTGAATATCACTGTGTGACATAAGCAAGGCGGAGGAGGCAGAGGTGTTATGCGTCCATTTAAAAGAAAAAACATTATTTGGGCTTGAGTTTAAGAGTGACAACTTGGATCAATTACAAGTGTTATTTCTCTCATTTCTGTGGCAAAAACCAGTGGCATATAACCTGTGAGCCAAAGAAAGATGAACCCTGGCCCGTGTGGCTCAGTTGGTTGGGCATCGTCCTGTGCTCTCTGAAAGGCCGCTGGTTTGATTCCCTGTCGGGCACACGCCTGAATTGTGAGCTCGAACCCAGTAGGGGGTGTGCAGAAGGCAACCCCATCAATGTTTCTCTCTCTCTTCCTCTCCCTTCCTCTCTCTAAAAATCGGTTAAAAAAAATATTTAAAAAAATAGAAAGATGCAGTAGCCAGTTGGCTCAGTGGATAGAGTGTCATCCTGCTGACTGAAGGATTCCAGGTTCAATTCTGGTCATAGGCACATACTAAGGTTGGAGGCTCCTCCTCAACCCAGGCCTCTGGTCAGGGCTCATGCAGGAGGCAACCAATCGATGTATCTCTCACATCAATGTTCCTCTTCATCTCTCCCTCTCTCTTCCCTAAGTCAATGGAAAAACATTCTTGAGTGAGGATTTAAAAAATAGAGAAATAAAAAGTAGAAAGATGAAGCTTTCTTTCAGAGGAGCCAATTAAAGAATAGGCATGTCTCACTGAAACTGGTTTGGCTCAGTGCATAGAGCATTGGCCTGCGGACTAAAAGGTTGCAGGTTCCATTCCAATCAAGGGCATGTACGTTGGTTGTGGGCACATCCCCAGTAGGGGGCGTGCAGGAGGCGCCTGATCGATGTTTCTAACTCTTTATCCCTCTCCCTTCCTCTCTGTGGAAAAATCAATAAAACATATTTTTAAAAAAAATTAAAAATAGGCAGTCCCACCTCTTGCTGGGTTTTGTGGCTGGCCACAGGTGTGTGCTGCAGACACAGGTTTCCTTCCCTAGAAACTTCATCACTTGCAATATTTTCGTATCGATTTTTTCCAATGTGCCCGGCTCATACTTACCCTCTCGCCTGGAGGACCCGGGGGGCCGTCGCCGCCCGAAGTGCCCTGCCAAAAACAGAAGGAAAAATGCAGTGAGATTCCCACTGCTCCATCCGCTGGGGCACTTACACCAAAGCCCACGAGACAGGCGCTGCCCGTACCTTCGGCCCCGGCTTCCCGGTGGGGCCTCGCGCCCCTCTGGACCCTCGGGGACCCTGCGGAGAACAGAAGACCATGTGGTTCTCGGGCCACGCCACGGCAGAGGCGCCGGGGCATTTTTATTTCTGCACAAAATCATCTTGGAAAACGCGGATGGAACGGAAGGTACCCACCGTGGGACCGCGCTGCCCGCGAGGGCCCGGCTTGCCGGCGATGCCCTGCCAAAGACGGAGAAGACAGGGTCAGGGTTAGCGGGCACAGGGGACCGCGGCTGGGCCCAGAGGGGTCCTCGGGCAAGACCGTTACCCTAGCGTCCAGGCAATATATTTAGGCATCATACCCGTGCACCTTTCTCGCCGTTGGCCCCTGGGAACCCGGGAAATCCGGTGGAACCCTGCAAGATGAAAAGGAGCCACCGTGAACTTGGGAGCGACATTGAGACTACCAGCGGGACATCTCTGGGAACACGGCACTTCTCACATGCCGGTTATGAGCGAGGGAAAAGGGCATCTTTAATGCGCCTACAAACCCCACCCGGGTATTTGAAGACCACTTACTGGGGCGGCGGCCATCCTGAGGGCATTGGAAGCATGAAGGGATAAAACAGATTTTTCAGTGTTTTGCTTTCGGTAAAATCGTGAGTCAAACACATCATTTCTCCTATTAGAAAACAGCAACTA
Organism: Lasiurus cinereus; assembly: GCA_011751065.1. Classification (NCBI taxonomy): domain Eukaryota; kingdom Metazoa; phylum Chordata; class Mammalia; order Chiroptera; family Vespertilionidae; genus Lasiurus; species Lasiurus cinereus. Next base: position 1,484,407 of record JAAGEH010000188.1, on the reverse strand, counting down.
CAGGGCGTTTTATAGCCAGTCCATGGTTAATGTCTAACCCTTCATACTTGCTTCAACTCTGAAGAAGAATCCTATGTTTCAGTATGAATAATCACACGTTAAAAATGAGCATTTTATACCATCTTGTCCTGAATTTACATGCTGGGACGAGTCTACACAGCACTCTTTGGTGAATAATTTCACGCCGTTAGAACTGGATCCAGTCATAGACACAAACATCTCTCTCCACCTTTCCTGTGTGATGTCTGAGGTCCAACATCCCAGTCCCGCTCTGGGAACGTCAAAGACATAAATCCCAGCCTTGCCTTTGTCAGGCGTTCACCTAAACACCTCGGGAGAGCCCCTCCTTCCCCTTGAACATAGTGTTTTCTCTTCTGCGAAAGGAGGGCAGTGGACATCTTTCAGGGACCCGGACATTTGGGGGTGACTGGAATCAAGGAAGGCAAGGCATAACATGGAGAATGAGCCCAGCCTGGGTGGCTCAGGGGTTGAGCGTCGACCTGTGAACCAGGAAGTCACTGTTCCATTCCTGATCAAGGGCACAGGCCTGGGTTGCCGGCTAAGTCCCCAGGAGGGGGCGTGCAAGAGGCAGTTGATCCACGATCCTCTCTCATCATTGATGTTTCTATCTCTCCTCTCCCTGCCTCTCTGAAATCAATACATATATATATATATATATATATATATATATATATATTTAAAAAATTACAATGATAAGTAAAAATTAAAAAAATAAGTAAAATCTTTAAAAAATTACAATGATAGCAATAAATAATGGCTAACAATGTAATAAGCTCAGTAAAAGCATCATGTCATTTTCTCTACAAACAGCCACACTTTATAAATGGAATATACCCCGATTCCCCCACCTCTTCTGTGCACATGCCTAGACGTCCGTGCGCTTAGGGATTTCTGTGCACAGCACTGGCTGTGTGCCTCGGTGTTGTCTCATTCAATAGAGCAGATTGGGCTCCAATCCGCACTGTTCCCCTGGCTGGTCATCAGCCCCTGGGATGGGGCAGCGCTTCCACAAATAGGAATGTGACTATTCCCTTTTCCTGATCAGACCCTCGTGGGAATTAAACGCAGCCACGCGTGAAATGTCCATCAGAGAGCAGAAGGCGGTCCTATGTGACGCGTGTCCCGTGCACGGACGGAAGTACAATGCAGCCTTCTTTGCTGGGAATACACTTTTTGTGTTTTTTTTTAAACCCACTCATTTGGACTGAATTACCCCTTCCTGTTTCTCCACGTTACAAATGGCTTTTGTCTCAGAACCACCTGGAGCGATGGCTAAGGTCATGGCCAGCAGGTCCACGCAGACCTTTGGCTCAGGAACCCGCATTATTAACAGCTTCTCCAGGGCTTATGTACACCATAGAGGCCATCAATTCCCAAGTCAGGGAAGTGTGCAAAGCGCGTGGCAGCTGATGGTCCAACACCAACCTGTCTGCATGGCTAAGCTATGTTCTGACCCATCTCCCCATTCATCTCCTCGGCTCACAGACGACCAGGTCCGACCCGGGGACAAATGTCAGGACGCGTCACGGTCGCATCGCGGGGAGCATGTCTGCCAGTGACATTTGGGAAGGCTTTCCCAGCCTCTGTGCTCTCCCTGCGGAGAATCAGATAGTGGGTCTGGCCCAGTATGGCTGTGTGCTACGCCGGGAATTTGATAAGCGAGTATAGCCGGATAGGAAAATAATTTACTCCTATCAGATTTCATTTAGGAGCCAACATTCGCTTCTGTCCCGAGTGGCCGAGATAAGTAACGCATTTAGAGAAACTCCACGAAAACAAATGGCTCTTGCGCACCCATTTCATTTTTAATAAGTTTGTTGTTTTTGTATTATAGCTTCTACTCTAAGAAATTTATGGGAAAAACAGACAAAAATGTCCAATCTAACAACTAAGCTGTTTGTAGCAATCATCCTTCTTTTTCCCACGGAAGGAGTTGTCACCAGATACCTACGTTCCACGCAGAGGCATCATCTGCTTTTAAATAAAAAAAGCAAACAGCACGCAGAAGGCCAAAAGTCAGAGGTTAATGGCAAAATAGGATCAGTCAGTCAGTGTGAAAGTATAAACATATTCTTTTAGCCGAAACCGGTTTGGCTCAGTGGATAGAGCGTTGGCCTGTGGACTAAAGGGTCCCAGGTTCGATTCTGGTCAAGGGCATGTATCTTGGTTGTGGGCGCATCCCCAGAAGGAGGCGTGCAGGAGGCGGCTGATCGATGTTTCTCTCTCATCGATGTTTCTAACTCTCTATCCCTCTCCCTCCCTCTGTAAAAAAAAAAAAAGTCAATAAAATATGTTTAAAAAAAATATTCTTTTAAATGCTGTTTTATCTATCAATGTGTCCTGTCTGAAAACAGACATTACCTTTTGAAATAGCGACCTAGCATTTTATAGTGCCCAAGATGGGTGCATCGAATACCCACCAAGGTTTTACTAGTAAGATACTGGGTAAATTATATTGTCTAAGTATAGTCTTCAAATTGCTTGAAGAAGATCAGCAGTCAAATTTCACTTTTAATACAACACAGATTTAAATCTGCTTAAAATTCACTGACTTCCACCTAGGAAAGATATCTTTGAAGTGCTCTGTGATCTTTGATGTGCCAATCATTTCTGATTGTAGAACTGAGAAACAGAAATGGTTTCTGGGCATGGAATTTAAAATGTATGCAGAAAAGTTATGGAGAATCAAAGACGAAAATTTCAAACTCAAAGAATACTGAGCAGAGAAGTGACCTGTGAAAAACAGCCAAACATCAGGATGTCAAACTCATAAATGGAAATTCATGTAACATGACAGTTCCGTGTGTTTACATCCAAGCCCTAGCATGACTGTTCACCTCCCTGATTAGATCAGCGATTCCGGGAGTGACCGGGGGGGAGCAGACCGCCAGGGCTGTGCGGGGCTGTCTTCTCACGCCTGGCACGTGTGGGAAGTGCCTGGCATGTGAAAAGGAGGTACTGAGAGGCAAACAGGGGCGTGGAGACAGGAGTTAATGGGAAACCGCCTCATCAGCGCTAGAAACAGAGCCACAGACGGGGAATGTGATTGTACCAGGCCTCAAAGGGCCATGTCCACCTCCTTCTACCAGGGAAATATGAATGATAATATGTATCCTACGTGTTTTCTAGAAGATAATTGTTCTGGAAAAATGACAAGGTCCCTGTTTTCACGTTTGTGAGGAGAAGGGACCTTTCTCTCTCCCACTGATTACTTGTGAAGATTCTTAATAAATAAGTATTTGGGGTTTGTTCTAGAATTAGGATTTATTTCTGCCTACTATACCTGTCAAGCCTGAATGGGTCAAACAGATGGATGGTAGAGAAACAGATAGATACACAGACAGATAATCTCATGGGTATTTAACAACCTTAATATCAATAACCAAAATTTACATATTAACTCGTTTAACCACTTTACTATATCTAGTCAATGCGACAAGTGCAGCCGGAACATCGTTCTATCATTAGCTTGAGAAAAATTGGTACATAGAATAAACATGTATTTTTGAAACCATCTATGTCTATCCCTAACATATGTCTACTTCAATCAGGAGAATAAAGCATTTGGGTGGTGGAGGTGGTTGAGGGGTGCACCCCCCCCCCAAAGATGTATTTGACATGGAAGCAGGGAACAGACGGACAAATCTCAGAGGGAAGGGGGGAGGGGAGGCAGGAAGAGATTAACCAAATAATGAACATATGTATATACATATATGCATAGCCCTGGGCACAGACATGAGGGTGGAGAAGGCCTGGGGGGGGGGGGGGGGGGTACCTGCCCGGGGAAGGGGGGGACATCTGTAATCATTTCCACAATAAAGACCAACTTAAAAATAGTAATTGCATGAGATAAAGTAGACTTACAACGGGAAACAACTGCACTGGAATACAGTTATCAAACATTTTTTTTTTAAACTGTGATAGGGTAATCTGTGTGTTTCTTTGATAACACACTTCAAACGACAAGATCTAACAGGTCTAATAATTATTTTGAATGAGTGGAAGTGAAATTTCAAGATACTGTCATATTATTTCCCCTCCCTCCCCCGAAAAAAGAAAGGTAACCAATTTTAACTGTTTCTACAAAATGTGAGTAAATCAACTCTAAAAACCAGCCTAATTATTTTACCTTTGGACCTTGTCTTCCTGGATACCCGGGCAATCCTGGGACACCAAGTTTCCCCTAGAGTTAAAAAAAAAAAGTTCAGGTTGAATTAAGCTGAAATGATCATTTGAGTCATTTTTCTAGAAGGACCATGTACGTATTTGTACACTAGAAAGCGAGATCTGCAAGTCTCCACCACACTCTTTTCTATGTCTTCATCCAAGGAGGAAAGTGTCTGATGTGCCTAGGTCACTCCCTCTCTCCATGTTGCCTGAGTGAAGGGCCCGCCCTGGGGCACAGAGCCCGGACCGTGTGAGAGCGGGGTGCCTCAGGGGGGGTGGTGAACCCCGAGTAAAGAAAACACCTGCATGCTCTTTCAACACTGCATGGTACTGAAAGCTAGCTGATGTCGCTTACAGAGCTCATCCTTCTGATAAAAGTATTTCAGTTGTCACTATACATATAAAGCCAGCATTCACGAGTTCTTTACTCTTGTCTTGCTAAGTTAAATAACTGTATTAAGAAATTCTGGCCAAAACCAGTTTGGCTCAGTGGATAGAGCGTCGGCCTGCAGACTGAAAGGTCCCAGGTTCGATTCCGGTCAAGGGCATGTACCTTGGTGGCGGGCACATCCCCAGTAGGGGGTGTGCAGGAGACAGCTGATCGATGTTTCTCTCTCATGGATGTTTCTAACTCTCTATCCCTCTCCCTTCCTCTCTGTAAAAAATTCAATATTTAAAAATATTAAAAAAAAGAAAAGAAATTCTGACCCAATTTTGAGCAGTTTACTTTTTTTCTCTCTCAAGTATCTGCATCGATAAACACACCTAGGCTGCCAGTTATAGCTAAGTGACGATTTCCGGGGAGTGCTAACTCCTGCAGGTGGTCGCTCGGATGAACAGCCATGTTGTACTAGTGCAATGAGATTGCATGTCCATCTAAAGAATGCTAAAACCAATGATACAGACCATTGGTGTCTAAAAATGTGTAACAAATACTTGGAGGATTAAAATGCTATTCTAATAAGTCCCTCCCCCCATCCCCGCCACTGGAAAACCATTCACTTAAAAATCCTAGATGGAGCCGAGACCGGTTTGGCTCAGTGGATAGAGCGTCGGCCTGCGGTCGGAAGGGTCCCAGGTTCGATTCCGGTCGGGGGCATGTATCCTGGTTGTGGGCACATCTCCACTGTGGGGTGTGCAGGAGGCGGCTGATCGATGTCTCTCTCTCATCGATGTTTCTGACTTTCTATCTCTCTCCCTTCTTCTCTGTAAAAAATCAATAAAAATATAAAAAAAAAATCCTAGATGGAGAGGAAACTACATCAAATAGATGAATTAAAGATGTCTGTGGAATGTTTCTTTTTCTTAAGATCTTCTGAAAGCGCACTTTATAAAACATGTGCCAAAGTCTTCAACATTAGACATGCGTAGATCAGTCTTTCTTAGGTACGTTTAGACAAAATAAAAACAAGTCTAGGTTACTATGTACGACATTAAACATGAGCAGTACTTAATGAACGGAGTATTTCACTAGAGGAAGCAGGGTGAAAGTCAGGGTCAGGATCTGACCTTGCCATGACAGAATGGACTCAAGAGCTGTCCGATTGCAGGTCAGCGCTGCACAGAGGGCCAGAGGCAGAGCAGTGCTCAGGGCACGGGGTGATGCTTGCCGAGAGGGAAATCACCTAGCAACGCCTTCCTCTCACCCAGTGGCTCCCCACTACTTATGGGCCTGCTTGCATGTCATAGGACCCGCTATCTTCCCGACGTGGGTCGTTACAAACACTTTGAAGTAACCACGGAGCATTTTCTCCAAGCGCCCCCCGACCTGAGAAGTGCTCACTGACCTTCTCTCCGGCCTGACCGGAGGGGCCGGGGTCCCCCGTGGGGCCCGCTCGACCTTTGGGGCCTTCCGGGCCGTCTTCTCCTCTCGGACCCACGGGACCAACTTCTCCCTGAAACGCAGAGCAAGCACCTGGTGAAACGTCCAATAGCTGGGAGATCAAGTGGCGGAGATCAGAGCCCCTCAGAAAGCCATCTTCTTCGCCTCCTGGCCTGTTTGTGCATGTTTTAACTATGATGCGGAGGCTAGAAAGAGTTTGACATTAATTAACAAACAATTGATATAGTTTGAGGCTGGACAACCTACAGAAGAAGCCCATGCTACTACGTGTCATGTTAAACTGATTTGAATGCACCTGTGTAGCCGAACAAAAGAGAAATGAGAATCAAGGTTAGGTAATATAGGTGGCAGGAGATGCCAGCCCCATTGTGCCCCTTTGTAACCATTATTTTGACCTAAAGGCAATTGAGAAGCCGGTATAGGCAGTAACAGATGGTGTACCTTGAAACCTATGAGTTTTTAACCAGTTTCTTCTTCATAAATTTTTTTTTTTAATTCTCTTCCTGCCCTGACCAGTTTGGCTCGGTGGATAGAGCATCAGTCTGCGGACTAAAGGGTCCCAGGTTCGATTCTGGTCAAGGGCATGTACCTTGTGGCGGACCTATCCTCAGTAGGAGGTGTGCAGGAGGCAGCTGATTGATGTCTCTCTCTCTCATCGATGTTCCTAGCTCTCTATCCCTCTCCTTTCCTCTCTGCAAAAAAATCAATAAAAATATATATTTTTTAAAAATTCTCTTCCTGCCCCTTCATTGCCTAAAATAAAGACTTAAATGTGTAAAGGTGTCCTTCCTCCCCTTACAACCAGGAAGGACAGAAGCTAATCACTGGGGACATCGAGTCCTCTATCAACCGGGAGCCAGAGCAGACACGGGGGGTTTCTACAACAGCACACTTTACTGAAGAGCCCTCAGTTTCCCTTTCTGTGCCTTCCCACTACCTGCAGCCCTAGGGACTGGAGTCCTCTTCCTGCGTGTGTCGCTTCTCTACAAACATCTTGTTCCTTTTCTAAAAGGCTAAGTAAGCCAAAGTGCCAACCACCGCTTTGAGCTACTACTAGTCGTCGCTGAGTGCCCCAGTGCAAATGCGATGCTCCCGCCAGCAAACTTCTCTTTCTGTTCTCTTCTAATCCCTCTGTTGTCAGGCTGATTCCAAAGGGCTCCACCCAGAGAACTATAGTGGTACCTCGAGATACGAGTGCCCTAACATACGAGATTTTTGAGATACGAGCCATCGAGCGAGCGATTTTTGCTTTGAAATACGAGCAACATTTGAGATAGGAGTAATCGCGCGGATCGGCCGGCTGCACACGACCCACCAGTTTACCGCAACTCGAGCGTCTCATAGTTTCCCACAAGTCAAGGTTACGGAACGAATTCAACTCGTATCTCGAGGTACCACTGTATCAGGGTAGCAGAGAGAAATAATTGTTCCTCTCTGACAACAGCAGCTTTGGAACCAGTGTTTGGGACAGTTCTTAAAATTCTCCATTTTAGACGTGGTTTCCATCTGCACTAGGTCCTGGACGAGGATATGAAAGCTGCAGCCACCATCCTGGGAACAGGCTGAGTATGAACGTTAGGGAATCAAAATGTTGGCTTCTTTTGCAGACTGACCAGCTACTAGTATGTTAGTTATTGAAGAAATCTTCCCAATAAAATGCTAATTTACTTTAGGTGGCTCACAGTTTTGTCTTCTAGATATTTGTTACCAGAAATAAAGTGTTTTTTTTGTTTTTATTTTTAGTCAAAAATTCAAAACCACCATATAGTACAAATTCATATAAGTTGCAGGTATATAGTTTCCAGGTAGTATAGCTCACTATATACAACTAAATTGAGAAGAAATCTATTATGTAATTTCTTTAAAGCAATTTTAGCATCGAATTTTTAAAATGTCTATAAACAATATGGAAATAGAACATCTAAAAGACAACTCATCATATTATCTTCACAAAGATTAAAATACCGAACTTTCATATAAAAACCAAGTAATATCTTGTGTAATACATTTTTGTTTATCCTGTGCTGATACTTCCAGTATTTAACTAAAAGAGTATGCACACACTCACATGGAGACACACACTCATGCACATTCGCACACGCACATAATTGTATGTACTGGTGGTAATTTTCTTTTCACTTACTCTGTCACCTTTAAGACCCATGTCACCTTTGAATCCTGGGAAACCATCTTCACCCTAAAAATAGAATAAAACAGGTGTTTGAATATAAAATATGGCCAAGTACAATGTAAATACTGATAATCAGGGAAAATCCTTCTGAGAAATGCGCATCCTCGTTGTAAAACTTCCTCCTCCCTATTCTGACCCTTTCCCCAGTATCCTTCCATTTTCCGTAATTAATCTTTAAATAATTTAAGTTAATCAAATAATTAATCTTTAAATTTTGGAAATATTTTATAAATGTGTCCATTAAATTTTCTCTATCTTATGGGGGGTATAACTATTCTCTTATGACAGTGGTTCTCAACCTTTCTAATGCCGTGACCCTTTAAGACAGTTCCTCATGTGGTGGTGACCCCAACCATAAAATTATTTCCGTTGCTACTTCATAACTGTCATTTTGCTACTGTTATGAACTGTAATGTAAATATCTGATATGCAGGATGTATTTTCATTGTTACAAATTGAACATCACTAAAGCATAGGGATTAAGCACAAAAACAATACGTAATTATATATTGTGAAATATTTATTTCTAATTACAAATAAATGAAATTTTGTCTTGAATGGTGGTATAGCATGGGTAGCAGTCTTAATATAACAACAGTAAACTTCATTGCTACATTTTGCTACATTGAGGAGCGGTGTGTTGGTTCCTAAGACCATGAAAAATAGGTGTTTTCCGATGGTCTTAGGTGACCCCTGTGAAAGGGTCGTTTGACCCCCAAAGGGGTCGCCATCCACAGGTTGAGAACAGCTGTCTTAGGTGTTTTCCAATAGTCTTAGGCAAACCCTGTGAAAGGGTCGTTGGACCCCCAAAGGGGTCGTGACCCATAGGTTGAGAACCGCTGTCTTATGACAACATGTATTCTGTGCTACTTGAAGAAAAAGTAAATATTTAAGTAACTATCCTGTTAACTTTGGGTTCCAGGAACTCTGAACTACCAAATACAAGGTCTTTACCCTTCATTTACTGGTTTACACTGAAGCATTTTGTAGCATGTGCTCGAGATAAATGCTTTCCAGCTCAATTTGTTCTCTATCTAATCACCTCTGTACAGGCAGAGAGGAAGCAAATCAGTATTTTCCTTTCTCTGTAAATACAGGTTCTCACTGGCACATCCTATGCACAGACCAGTGTGGCTGAAATATGGGCATCCTGTAGCCAAGACGGGAGAAATTTTGGCTATAAAAATGTGTCCTATCACTCTTCGGTGAACTCTAAACTTTTAAGAAGCATCCCAAATAACCTGACCATCTCCTAATTTCAAGAAAAAGATTAAATTTCAAGTGAATCATTCATTATTCATATGTTTAAAACATTAACTGAGCAATTACTGCTTTCAGAGTACTCTGGAGTATTGGACGTTTTTCTTTTACCAACAAAATGAAGGGAGAATATTTGGGTTCATTTTGGTACAGATGGAGTAAAATGGTTGTTTGGAGAAAAGACGTGCTGGTGAAGAAAATGATGATGGTGGTGGTGGTGGTGGTAGTGATGGTGTGATGGTGATGGTGTAGTTATGGTGATGGTACAGATGGTGATGGTGGTGGTGATGGTGGTGATAGTGATGGTGATAGTGGTTATGGTGATGGTATAGATGGTGGTGGTGGTGATTATGGTGATGGTATAGATGATGATGATGGTGGTGGTGGTAGTTATGGTGATAGTGAAGATGATGGTGATGGTGATGATGATGATGATGATGGTGATGGTGGTAGTTATGGTGATGGTTCAGATCATGGTGGTAGTTATGGTGATGGTGAAGATGGTGGTGATGATGATGATGATGATGGTGATGGTGATAGTGGTGGTAATGGTGGTGGTGGTGGTGGTGATGGTGAAGATGGTGGTGGTGGTGGTTTTGTTACAGGATGCCAGGGCAGGAGGGATAGGGGAACTGAGACAGGAAAGTTAAAACAAGGCCCACCAGCCTGGCAATTTGCCACCAGCTCGTAGCTGACAGCCATTACCTTCCCCAGCCCAGGCCTCAGAGCCCGTGGTTAAAAGCCTCCCTAGGGAGAGAGCGCAGAAAGGGAGGGGGAGGGCAGAGGGGAGAAGAGCATGTTTACTCCCTAGAAGCCAGCAGCCTCAAGGCTGGGCAAGCCAGGCTGGCCAGGTGCTCCTCGTGAACTCCGGAGAGGCCACCACAAAGTCAAAAAGAAAAAGACCCCAAGACTTACTCTGCACCAGAGCGGTCAGCAGAGTGCTGAGCCGTGGGCAGGAGGTGTTCAATGCCCGGACCCCCCCAGCCTGCTCCTCAGTTTAGCCGAGAGCCCGCTGCGCTTCATGCGCCAGGTGCAGAGGATCCTGCTTTGCTTGTGCCTTTTTTTTTCCCAATAGAGGTGCATGCTCTCATCTCTTTAATAAACGGGCTTTTCCCCACGCAGTCCCGGCCTCGCCTAGAAATCCATTTACAGGGGAAGACAAGGACCCAGGTTGGGGACCATCCCCCCGCCGCCTCCGGCTCAGGGCACTGGTGTGGGTTGAGGGCCTACAGCAGTTTAGGGGCAAAAAGGGGATTGGATGAGGCGGCTGATTTCCCGAGTCGAGAATCGGTTCGACTGGCGTCGTTTGAGAAAAGCACATTTCAAGGCAGAACAGATGGAAACACGGACATACTTCCCCATCCTGCTGCCAAGAGGGCCTCTGACCCACGAAACCAGTCCAATCAAGTGTCCCTGTACTCCTGATCATGCCCTAGCCCCCTGCCCCTCCCCACAACCACGTGAGCTAGATCTTGCTCAGCTGGCTCCCTTCTCTTTGGTCTTGAATCGCCTCCCTTCCCAAACCAACACCGGGGGACAGGGGGCTAGGAACACGAATGATCTGCCTTTCCATCTGTCATCTGGCTTCGGTTTACACACACACACACACACACACACACACACACACACACACACTGCGGATCCTGACCTTCTCCACCTGGGCACACTCTGCCTTTCTGTCTTTTTTTTTTTTTTTTTTAATACATCAACTGCATGTTTTACAAGGTACTGAGCCCCGAGGCGCATCGTGGCGGTGAACTGCAGAGACAGGCAAAGTCAAAGTCACGCAGACTGGACTCGGGCGGCCGGCACCTGCCTCCGCTTTCCAGAGGCTTCCGGGCATCAGTGAGCAGAAGCACCACCAGTGCAGGCAACAGGACCAAACCGGACCCTTTCCCGGAGACCCCGCAACAAAAGAACGCCCCTGCCCCCAAGCACCCCTTTTCCACTTTGCAAACAAAACGGGAAAACCAGGCAGAACAAAATGAGACTCGAGCCCTTGCGGCAGTCTGCAAAGCTGTCAGAGCCTTTATTATTATTATTATTATTATTGTTGTTGTTGTTATTTTGGCAGCTCCATGGCCTTGGCAGAAAGCTAAGTCCTGGGAGAGAGCGCATGCCATTGACAACCACACACACCACGGCTGCGAACGGCGCCAGTTCTGTGCCAGGCACCCCTCCACCAGACACAGGCTAACATACATGCCGCCCGGCCGCTGTCATGCAGCCTGACCCACGCCAGCTCGTCCCTAAGTCCCCAAGCGCCAAACCTTCCTTTCGAAACGCAGAAACGCGCGGTGGAAATCGAGCCTCTATGCCAGACCGGCCTCCAAACTCAGTCTGCCAGCTGCTTCTGCTAAATGGGGGAGGCGGTGCCCGCTAACCTCTGCTGCTCCAGTGCCCGGGGGCACTTCTGTCCCACAGGCCTTTCGGAAGGAGCTCAGCTCAGGCCGGGCATCGAGACCTGGACCCGGAGAGGCAGCCACACTGGTACCTTGCCCGAAGCCGGGAATCCCCACGGGTGTCGAGGTTCCTTTAAGACAGGAGCCTGCTGTCTCCACGGTCCCCGCCAGAGCATCACCTGTGGACCCAGGCTCTCCGGCCCCCGGTGCCAGCGGGCAGCGGGCACTGAGCCCTGAAAAGGACCCCCGGCTTCCTGGGCCGCGTCTCCGTCACCCTTTCCGGAGGAAGGCTGGCCTGGGCTCCCCGCCAGGCGCCAGGCGGGCGGGTGCGGGTTTTGTTGAGGTTTTTTAAGGGCGAACACCTGTTCGTGTCACCTGTGCTCTCGCTACGCTCACAAGACGCACATGCGAGGGCTTGGGTCCTTAGGAATCTGTGCCCTAAGTGGCTTTTTTTAAAACAGCGGGCACCATCCAATTCTGAGACTTCCTGTCCCCAAATGGTCAGGTCTGAATTAACCATAAACACACAAAAAACCCAGAGTCTGAGAAACGTGTAAAAGAGGAATCCACTCGTGTCCTCGGGAAAACACCTGTGTCCCAACAACAGCGGTTTTTAATTCTTGCCCCTGGACCTGTGGCTGACTATGAATGTTGCTGTTTGTAAAAAGAAAGTAGTTTTGATTTCCCTTTTTTTTTTTTAATCTAAGAGAAACGATTGATTATAATCCATACTCAGGAAAAACTAATGAATATACATTAAGATTCATTCGGATGTAATGGTCTGTACAGCGTTTTAAAATAAGAATTCTTATCATTCTAAAAAAGTCTTCTTCAAAATGTATTTAAATGTAGGTAAGTAATACCCAGTTAAATTAATATGCGGTATGAATAGAGGAGATAGCAAACAATTAAGTGCCTTAGAGATTTATTTGGAGAACTTTCAACTCCAAGTTTACGATAGTAATTCTTTTCCTAGCGGTCTACTTGTTTCTTCTCAGACCATACAATAATCTCAAATTATCTTCCTGCATATAAGTAATATACCTTTATATTTTTTTCTGAGTAAACTTCTCACAGAGAGCACATCATCTGTCATTTTTTAAAATATATATTTAACAGCAGATAGCTTCGTCTTGAAAATGAAATGTATTTAAATAAACATTTACTTTATAATTATTCAAAGAGTGTGTGTATACTTTTTGGGGGATACCTTATAGCTGCCTCCATAAGTTACCTTTTTTTATTTTTTTCAGAAAACTAAATTAAAATGGATGTAATAAGTCCATCCCCTGTTATCTATGCCTTAGTAATATCAAATCCTCTCAAAGTACTGTTGATAAAGTTATGACTAAGGAAATGAAAAGTCACACCGATATCAACATTGCTATTCCATATATTTCTCACCAAATCTACCAACATTTGATAGGAAGCCCTATATCTTTAAAAAATATAATATTGTAGTAAGAAAACTCAATATTGACTCTGAGTGTTATCATTCAGTTTCAATAAAAGTGTTGAAGGATTTTTTTTTGGGGGGGGGTCTACAATTATATTAAACATTTATATTTTTAAATTTCAATGAAGACAATTAAGCTACAAATGCTCCATAGAAGATTCCACATTCTTTCACCCACCTCTGCCTGGTTTTCAGCTTTATTTCCTTCTCTTTAATATTTCACCTTTAATTCCTTCTAACCTGTATTTCCTCCTCCTTAATGCTCCCTCTCTCATTCCTCCCGGTTTTAATCTTTATTTCCTTCTCATTCTTGTGCAAACAGCATCCCAGTGGGAGTCTCTCTCTTCCCCCAAGTGCTTTTCACTTTCATCTTTCACGCTGAGTTTCCAGGTATGAATCTGGGGGATTTTAGTGGAGAAATAAACACTCCTCTGGTGTGCATCTAATTAAATATCGAACAACCCCCAGGTTAAAATATCTTCCCTAAAGGCCAATCTCGTGATTTAGAAAAGTTACGCACAGGGAAGGAAGGAAAGCATGCAGGATTCATTCTGGTTATAACACATCTTGTTTCTGGTCTGCAACTGGGCTCTCACTCCAGGTTATAAGAGTATATATATGTATTTTTAAGTTTCCAGAATACAAAGCATAAGATTATATTTGCATTGCCTGGGACATAAGAAATCACAATATGGTATTTGGCGAACAGAATATCTCTTCAGTGAGTTGACACTTTTGAGATCATGGACACAGTCAGGGACACCACTGAGTAAATTATAACTTACCTTTTCACCTTTAGAGCCCTTGAGACCTCTGACACCATCTGCTCCCTGTGGGATAATGAGAAAAAGTCAGTGGCTGTGATATTTCCCGATGACATTAAGGGATGGCGGGCAGGGGAGGGGGGGTAGGGGGGGAGGGGATAGCATTTACCTTCACTCCTCTGGGGCCGGGATAGCCAATGGGCCCCTGGGGGCCAGGCGGGCCCTGAAAGACACCGAAGGCAAATTAAATAAGAGCGCATCACAGGACTGCGCATGCTACAGTTTCACCAAACCATCTCAAGAATGTGCTCTTTCTGCCTTTTCCTGGGTATTTTATTTCTCAAGTCAGAAATGATCCATAAACCATGGCTAGCCCTACTTAATCCCAAACTAATCATGTCATATATTCATGCCATAGATAAAATATTGTGAGTATGTGAAGTCATGTAATAATTATATAATGAATAACTAATTTTCTGACCCTGAAAAAAAAAAGTGATGTCCTAAGTGGCTAGAATAGACAATTACAGATTAACCAAGAGGATCAATAATTTCTAACCAACAACGCTGTATAAATTTGTAGCGTGCACATCATGAAGAATCTGATCAAAATGATGTTTTTTCCACAGCTGGTTTCATCACACCAGTCTGCATAAAGGAAACAATATGTTGTACGTAACACACAATTTCTGCAGGGATACTGAGTATTTTAGTAAAGAATCCAAAACTAACAACTCTCAATAAGAATGATCCTGCCCTTGCTACTATAACCCGAAAGAGTATTAATTGTTGCTCTTACAATTCATCTCTGCTTCCTTAAGAGTTGCCAGAAAGTAGCCGAAACCAGTTTGGCTCAGTGGATAGAGCGTCGGCCTGCGGACTGAAAGGTCCCAGGTTCAGTTCCGGTCAAGGGCCTGTACCTTGGTTGCGGGCACATCCACAGTAGGGGGCGTGCAGGAGGCGGCTGATCAATGTTTCTAACTCTCTATCCCTCTCCCCATTCCTCTCTATAAAATAAAAAATCAATAAAAAATATATATAAATCAATAAAAACATATTAAAAAAAAAGTTGCCAGAAAGTAGGAAGTGACGATGAAGTTTGAGTGACATAAACACTGTAACAATACTCAGTAGTTCTGGTCCAAGTTCACGATCATACTTCATGGTCATTTTCTCCACATTGACTACATGTGCAGTATGCGGATTTATTTCTGACCGTGAGAACATTTTTAAAAAGACAGCAAATGCAAATGCAGTCTATCAAGATGGCTAATACAAAATTATAAGCTCCCTAACATGTCTCTGTTTACTACATCCTAACCAAAAAAACAATTCCAGGAACACGCCGTATTTAAAGGGTAGCAAACATTCTTTTGGAAATGAAGACATGTTTGCAGGTGGAGGCGAACTCGTTTCTGGTCCTTATTTTCTAATAGTCATGTCCCCCAGCAGTCGTGTCTCACATATGTGTCACATAGGCATCGCGATGAGCATGGGCATGTTCTCCAGGAGGAGAGGTGAGGGGCATTTCCGTGGGTACTTTGTAACATACCAGAGCACCCTTGTCTCCAGACTGGCCTTCTTTCCCAGGATGACCCTGTATTTAGCGAAAAGGTATACTAGTAAGATGCAAAATTAAAGGCAGTTCATCCTACTATTACATTCTATTTTCAAAATATGGAGATATTACTTGTTACATTTCAAAACAAATGGTATATTTTGCATCAGTGGGCATGGCCTTAAGTAACTTTGAAAATGGTGGCATTTGGAGAGATGCAAGTTTTCTCAGCTACGTAATATATTTCAGAGAACCTGGGAAAAACACATAAAATGGCACTTAATAGTATTCATCAATAATTCAACCTCAGTGTCAATTCGTCTTATATCATTAGTCAGATTTTAGTCTGGCTTCTATTTTGCACGTGGACCAATTAATCAGACATGAACCTTCAAAAGGGAACTAAGGCATGTGGGTAAGATCTTGAAAATACAGCAAGATCATAAGTAATACTCATAGTGTCAATAACCAAGTTATTGAAAATTGATAAACAAAAACGTGCAGCTCCATCACAATGATAATCAACAAACACAAGTAGAGGCTGAAAGACAAATGGAACATAGCTCTTAGTGAGAAGCTGTGATACACAGAGATGGAAGAATATCTGACATTGGGTGGTGGGCACACAGGGCAAGATACAGATCAGGTATCATAGAAATCCACACTTGAAGCCCGTATGATCCTATTCACCTCCGTCACCCTGAAGCATCCACCAGAAAAACTGCTGTTTGAAATTTTAACCCTGCTATTTGGCTTCTGTAAATGCTTGCTTGCTTAACTAATAAGGAAAATGGGACTATTCTCACTCCAGAGAGGCCATTAAACCTTCCCCGGACAAAATCATCAGTGCTGGCACCAGGCCAGGCCTTGGGTTGAGGTCTCAAGGCCTCAACACATAGGGGCCCTTTAAGAACTTGCAAAGGGGCGGGAAACATCCCATATCTGGGAGACAAAGTAGGTAAAAACATATAAATATGGAAATTTTCTGCATGTTGGGGCCCAGAATTGGAGAGACAGTTTCCTCTGGACCCGCGTGAAATAAATGTAACTCCAAACTCTCCGAGCATGGTTTGATTATTCCGGTTTTCTGTAACAACCCTGATACATCTAATTAAAAAAAAAAAAGTTTGAAGAGGAAAAAAGAAGCATCAATACCAAATTCTTCAGAATAACAACTGTGGAGATTACAGAATTCCATTACTGATCGCTCTGCAATAAACATTGCATTTTTTTATTTTTTAGAAAAGGAGGGAATCCCTGGAGCTGAGCAAATTAACGAATGGGGAGGCAGCCCAGGGGCCACTCGGGGAACACGTACTGTGGAAAGGAAGAGGGGACAGGGTGCGTTCCGTGGACAGGAAGAAGGCTGGGGAAAAAAAAGGGTGCCGGTGGAAGGCTCAGGGCCTGGGCAGAAAGGGGCGCAGCGGGCACTGGGAGACTCTGAGCACCAGCTTCTCCCAAGACCTCCGCACACCAGTGAGGAGATGCGCCCCATGGAAGGGAAGCGAGAGAGGGCACTGGGGCTCCGGGTTCAATTTCCGGCTCAGTTTGCTCAGGGTCCTGAGCATCAGCCCCGGTCAGGCCCCGGTCAGTGTCTGATGTAACACACAGAGGCTGGGGAGCGGGCACTGGTACTCACCGGAGGCCCGTCAGCACCGGGCAGGCCCGCGAGCCCGGGTTTGCCTTGAGGTCCCTGACCAAACGGAGAGAGAGAGAGGTGTTAGTCTCAACAGGGAGGATGAGGGAAAGGCCGCCTTTGTACATAGGAATCTACTACTAATAACATTCTTTTTTAAATTATTTTTATTGTTTAAAGTATTACAAATAGTAGTATATACGTCTTTTTTTTCCAATTGACCTTCTCCCAGCCTCCCCTACCCTCCAGCACATGCCCTCACCCCCTCCCAGTGTCTGGCGTCCACTGGTTACGCTGAGTCACTGGTTTTTGTATATAAGCCACACCCACTACATGCTTTTGAACATATGATGTAGAAGAAATAGTATGTAGAGATCATTCAAACCAAACTCAGCAGATGTAAAAAGAAACATGCTAATTTGAGGCCTGCTTACAAACCCTAAATGTGTCTTTTTATTTGATTGTTTAAAAATGTATCTATATTGACTGGCAGGAGGCAGCTGGTCAATGATTCTCTCCCATCATTGACGTTTCCATCTCTCTCTCCCTCTCCTTTCCTCTCTGAAACCAATAAAAAGATATTTTTTTAAAAAGTTATTTTCATCACTGTCATTTTGCTACTGCTATGAATCCTAATGTAAATATCTGTGTTTTCCGATGGTCTTAGCGACCCTGCGCGACCCACAGGTTGAGAACCGCTGCCATAGAGCCTAAGACCATCGGAAAACACAGATATTTACATGACGGTTCATAACAGTAGCAAAATGACAGTTATGAAGTAGCAACAAAAATAATTTTGTGGTTGGGGGTCACCACAACATGAGGAGCTGTCTTAAAGGGCCGAGGCATTAGTAAGGTTGTCAACCACTGATGTAGGCTGATAGCGAAGTTTCACAAGACCCGACTGAACTCTCTATCAAACAGCAAAAGGTGAAAGATGACCTTTAACTCGAGCAGTTCCGATTTTCTAACTGAGCTCCCTAACATCGCACTGAAACATCCCCTCACTCAGGTGCAGCACGGGCAGCTGAGGAATTGGAGATGATGTAAGAACTTTTATAAAACACGACGTTTTCCATGGAAGTATTGTGAGTGTCACTGAAATTCTCGTTTGCTGCCTTATTTCTTAAGAACCAAATGCAGAGGTCTACCGCGGACTATTCCGCTAATTGTCACAGATGTCACACCTCTCTGCATGACAATCTCCTGTGGGCACTGCTACACAAATACTTTATTGTTACTACATCTTTAAGGGAACGCTAGGACTATTCAAACTCTTGTACCAGCCCTGGCGGGCAGCTCGGTTGGTTAGAGTGCGTCCCCATACACTGCGGCTGTGGGTTCGATCCCTGGTCAGGGCACATGTAAGAATCAGCAGGTGAGTGCATCAGTAAGTGGACAGCACATCGATGTTTCTCTCTCTCTCCACCTCCCTCCCTTCCTCCTTCTCAAACCAACATAAAAGCTGATTGTGGCATGACTACATTTACTAAAGATCATTGACTGTAGACTCAACACGAATGAATGTGTATAGTATGAAACTATACTCCCATTAAAGCCATTTTGTAAATTATATGTTCATAGAAAGTAAACCTGTCTATAAGGGGGGAGGCATCAGAAAGAGCAGCTTACACTGCTGTTGCCACAGGGACAGAGCAGCCCTGAGGAAGCCAGCGGAGGGAGCAGAAGGAAAGACATCGGTTTAACTCCAGATTGCCTCTGGTTTGATGCAGGCTTTGGTTTGATGCAGGCTTTGGTGTGATGCAGGCTTTGGTTACTAACAAGAACATCACGTGTCATTTCTAGATAAGAAACGGTGGCCATGTAACGTCACCATTTTCCCTTAATCAGAGCTTGCCACGAACCCTGTCACAAGCAAACCTAATTACACCTCTTTCAATGATGAGAGCGAGAGGGAGAACCAGAGAGAGAGGATCGGGAGGGGAAGGGGAGGGGGAGGAGGATAGGGAAAGGGAGAGCATGTCCCATTTGGAAACTGCCCGGATGGACGCTGGGGCATCTCCCCGCTTTCAGCTCGGGGTGCTGCATGACCCCCCACTGTGCCCTCGCGGTTCAGCCCCAGATCCATTCCTCCCGGCTGAGCCCCGAGGTCTCTTATCAAAAACGCCCGCCGGTGGTCCACAGCCCCAACCGCCCGCTGACGGACATCACCGGACGGCCAGACACTCACCTTTTCCCCCGGGGGACCGATGGGACCCTGCGGGCCCGGGAGCCCCTGTAGGAAAGGAAGCAGCCGGTCAGGGTCTGGGCAGGCGCCGAGGCGAGAGCTGGCAGTGAGGTGCCCGCTCTCCAGGACGGAGCTGGGCATCTGCTCTGGGTTCTGGGTCCCCGGAAAGCTCCCAGTTCCTCTGGGCAGCGGGGACCCCCTAATCCCGCTCAGCCCTCCTGCAGGCGGCTCATCCCCCTGCCCCCCATCATCTCCCCGCATCCTGTGCACCAAGGACTCCCGTTTCTCCTGCAAAAACGAGGCCTCAGGCCTGGGCACATGTGCTCGGTGTTTTTGTTTTTAACTTACTTTGCCCATCACCGCTGACATCCGGTATGATCTGGCAGGAAGTCCGGGCGCACACTTTGCAAAGTGACCCCCTCTCTTCCCCTTCCTCTCCCCCCTCTCCTCTACGCTTCAGGTGCCCACAGCCATTGCCCTGCCCCCACGGGACCCCCTGGCTGTGCTCCGCATCCCTGCGACTGTTGGTAACTGCCCACCTGCACCTCTTACCCTGCACCCTGTCCGCCCAGGCCCCCCCATCCCTGCCAGTCCCCCCCTCGCTGCTCTCACGCTGCAGAGCCCTAGGCTGTGCCTGGAAACTCTGAGGCCGTGGAAAGACACCTCGTCACCCCCTCTCCCTGCCCCCCTGACCTCAGAGGAGCTGCCCGCTCCCACTCACCTGCGGCCCGGGGTTCCCCTGCTGACCCGGAGGCCCGGGCTCCCCCTGTGGACCCTGCGCAGGAGAAGGAGAGACTGTAAGGCCATTGGCATCACGCGTTTGTGTTTGTTTTCTTCTTCTCAGTTAAAAAAGAGCCCCCACATCGAGTCCCCCCACAGACAGTCGCGAAAACCCTGCAGAACAGGCCTGCGGCATCTGATGCTCTGAGCAAACCCTGTGAGAACCCTCCATTCCAGATCCAGCAGAAGCTGGGAGCCGGGGTTCGCAGTTTTCAGGGGACTGAGCAAACGCTGTGAGACCCTCCATTCCAGATCCAGCAGAAGCTGGGGAGCCGGGGTTCACAGAGATGCGGTTTTTGGGGGACTGAGCAAACACTGTGAGAAGCCTCCATTCCAGATCCAGCAGGAGCTGGGAGCCGGGGTTTCTGGGAGATGTGGTATTTGGGGGACTGAGCAAACGCTGTGAGACCCTCCATTCCAGATCCAGCAGGAGCTGGGAGCCGGGGTTCGCAGAGAGGCGGTATTTGGGGGACTGAGCAAAAGCTGTGAGACCCTCCATTCCAGATCCAGCAGAAGCTGGGAGCCGGGGTTCGCAGAG
>JAAGEH010000188.1:1386437-1455745 GCA_011751065.1 Lasiurus cinereus | reverse complement strand
GATGTCTCTCTCTCATCGATGTTTCTAACTCTCTATCCCTCTCCCTTCCTCTCTGTAAAAAAATCAATAAAATATAAAATATATTAAAAAAAAAAAAAGCAGGCATTGGGCCACTTGCTAAGGACCCACCGGGCCGGCAAGAAAAAGTCAGATAGCCCAGCCAGCGTGGCACAGGGGTTGAGCATCAACCTCTGAACCAGGAGGTCACGGTTCGCTTCCCGCTCAGAGCACAGGCCCCGATTGTGGGCTCCATCGATCCCCAGGGTGGGTGTGCAGGAAGCAGCCAATCAGTGATTCTCTCTCATCACTGATGTTTCTATGTCTTCCTGCTTCTCTGAAATCGATAAAGATATCTTTAAAGAAAAGAACGGGCAAAATAAAAGCACCATGTGGGGGTGAAACTGCAGCATGCTCTGCTTCAACCCTGGTGTGTCAAGGTCAAGTCCATAACAAATAAAACAAACAAGAAAGACTAGCTGGTTCAGACCCCGGGAAAGGTTTAGAGCAGTACAACTTAGAGTTTCACGCAGGGAAACTGTTTCTGTCATCCTGGTGGTAAGAGTTCCTGCGTGCCAGTCAAATATACGCTGTGTGTCTAAGAAGTGAAGGGTTCATTTAAATCAAATTCATATTCGATTAATCATGCACTGAATCAAAGTAGGAAACATTTAAAATTAAAAATTAAAAAATTAAAATAGTTATTTTACCTTGGAGCCTCCTGGTGGCTCCGAGGTAAAATAATTGTTCATAGGTCTCCTGAGAAATAGGGCAAGACAGAAACATGAACCTTCTAACCTGGAAAGGGACAAGAATGTTGACTTTCAAACGTCGAGTTAAGAATTCCTATAACCAAATGTCTTCCAAAGACTAACTGGAGCCCGACATTAACTCGGATTAATAATCACTGAATTGAATGCCGGGGCAGTTGATTTCGTTTTCATTAATTTGCTGCATTATGTCCTCTGTATACAAACAGGCATTACCTACTCAACGGATTATAATCACTGTGCCCAAACACTTGCTCAGAAAATCGTCATGCAATAATTGAGAATAACAGGACGGGGGAATAAACATGTTCTATGTTTCCTGTATATTTTAAAAGCTAAGCCCCCATTTGTCTGTTGGGGAAAAAAAAAAAAAACCACAATTGAATAAAGACATTTTTCATTGAAGGAATATACATATTTGTCTTAAAATACTGATGTAGTCTCTGTTTCTTTTTAAATTCTTAATGTATAAAATTTTGGCCTCTAGCATTAACAGATATTTGAAAGTCTGTCATAAATTGGATGTTTTGAAGGATACTAGAAAAAATGATAACAAGAAGCAACATGAGCTGAAACCGGTTTGGCTCAGTGGATAGAGCGTTGGTCTGCGGACTGAGAGGTCCCAGGTTCATCAATTCTGGTCAAGGTCATGTACCTTGGTTTCGGGCACATCCCCCATAGAGGGCGTGCAAGAGGCAGCTGATAGATGTCTCTTTCTCTCATAGATGTTTCTAACTTTCTATCCCTCTCCCTTCCTCTCTGGAAAAAATCAATAGAATGTATATAAAAAAGAAGCAATGTGACTTTTTTTCTCTCATTACTTACCTTTAATATTTAAGGAACCTAATATTTCCCATAACAAAAATATAAATATGCAGTAAAATTCATTCATCTTGGGGGTAACACTGAGAATGCGTACAGGGTCGTTAATGCTTTCTTTCTGCCCATGTGACGTGACCCTCAATGACGGGTGAAACAGGAGGTGCCCACTTTCTCTGCTTTTACTGCTTCTGCTCACCACCGCCCTCACCCACTTTGTATCCACGAGGATGTTGTGTTTGCCTGGATGATGAGTAGGAAACTTCTTTTGGAAAAGACAGTGTTAGAGGCCCTGGGCGAATATTTTTAAAGTAACACGTGTCAGTGTTCCCCAAACATTCCTGACTACGGGAATCAAGCTGGCGAGCTCTTTAAAACTACGGTTTGCCACTTCCGACCCTGAACCTGTATCACCAGAGTCTCAAGTTCAGGGTTCAAGAACGTTTATATGAATGAAATATACAGGCAACCCTTCTGTGCCCAACTCTGTACAGCACTAACAGGCTTCTGATTTTCGTTCATCAGGTAAATTGGAGTTATCACTAAGTAACCATTAAATATTAACACTATTTCTTCCCTGGTTAAGTAGCATGGAATGTTCCAAGTTCCTTATGATACTGTGAGAGGCAGAACAGTAAAAATAATGCACACAGAATTATGTGTAATATAATTTTAGAAGTAATGGAATAAATGATTAATAATGCACATAGAATTATGTGTAATATAAGTTATGTGGGACATATTGTCAGAACATATATTCCACATGAGCTCATATGATTGAGTGTAAAACCCTTCAAAATATATAATATGTTATGGAGTTTCAAGATTGAATTAAGAGAACTGCAAATAGATGTAAAACTACGTAATAAATTTCTCAATAAAATACAAGTAGAAAACTGTTTCTCTCATCCTAATAAGAATACGTGTAAAAGAGATTAAACAGAAGACTTGGTAGTTGATTAAATTTGAATAAAATAGTATTGCTATGTGTTCACTAAGTAAATCCAAGATAAGATTTTCATGTTCAAGTCTATAATTTCTATGAATGCCTATTTCAATAAAGCAAATCGAAAGCATATAGAATCATATAAAAACATAGTATACATGCCTTCTTATTTTGAAAAACAAATATTTAAAATAGAAATTATTTATTCCATTAATTCTAAAATCAGTGAGAACTTGGGTTGCTATCCTACAGTGTTCTTTTTTTTCTAAAGAAAACAATATGGTTTGAAAAAAATCAGCATTTTGTAGATTGCTACAATGCTTTCTATTCATAAGTTTCATAACACTTGAAGATACTTTAAAAAATATTCGTAATATATTAGCAAGCTAGTAAGGAAAATCAAACGCTTATTTTCCAAGAGTCTCTGAAAGACAAATAATTCCTCCAGGGTCTGGATCGCTGTGTGGAATACTGCAGGCAGTCTTGAGTGTAAGCCAGGTCTCCTGTTTGCTCCTAATATAATGGAATAATTCTCACTGGCCTCAAATACTTTTTCTTTTATTACGGAAAAATTCTGTTTAGCATAAAAGCAAGTCTCAATTTAATGTAAAACTGAATTTTAGTAACTCTAAATATTATGCAAATATATTACATTTGCATGTAGAAAAATTAGCATGTATATATGACTACAGTTTTCATTTAGTAACTCTAAATATTATGCACGTACATTATATTTGCATGTAGAAAAATAAGCACCTATATGTGACTATATGTTTCATTGTATTTACTTGATTTGAACACTTTTCACTGAAACAAAAAAAAATTCATTTCCAACAAAAATCTACTGAGGACTCCATTCAAACAGATTCTTTAAATGGAAAGAAAGGTAAGCATGAGTTGGTATATATGCACCCTAGTTTCACCAGCCAGAGCTATGAACACTGCTTGAACGAAGCTGCCCGTGGAACTGCTATTTTAGGGGTTTAAACGCACATCATCTTATTGGGGAACCTACCACAGGACCTGGTCTTCCGGTGAGACCCATTGGGCCAGGGGGACCCCTCAGCGCAATCTACAAAATAAAATATGTCAGCGTTAGGCATGTCCTACTGGACTCGCGTGTTCAACCTCAATATTCATTGGCACAAGCAACCCTCACGTGACAGATGACCAACACAGGCATGACAGCTCCATGCTAGGAAGAGTGCCTGGACTGAAGAATTGCTAGCTTCTAAAATGATCTAAGTATCAGACATTTTTTAAAGCTTTGGAGTGTTTACAATCTCGTATCACATACTAGTAAGATTTACTCAATAAAAAAGGTTCAAATAGATCTTAGAATAAGAAATCTAATATCTGATATAGATTTCTACTCTGACATGTACTTTAGAATAATGTATAGGACTCTCTTAAATGTATAGGTTCAGCACGCATTGCAAATACTTTTAGGTAAACGTTTTCTAGCCATATCTTAGGAAAGACTATGACAATGAAAGCTGGGTACAAAATGCAAAATTGATCAAAAGAGTTACGGCGAGCCCTAACCGGTGTGGCTCATTGGATAGAACATAGGCCTGTGGACTGAAAGGTCCCAGGTTCGATTCCAGTCAAGGGCATGTACCTTGGTTGTGGGCACATCCCCAGTAGGAGGTGTGCAGGAGGCAGCTGATCAATGTTTCTCTCTTATTGATGTTTCTAACTCTATCCCTCTCCCTTCCTCTCTGTAAAAAATCAGTAAAATATATTTGAAAAAAAAGAGTTATGGCGCTACACTTCTTTTGACAAATCTCAAAGGTAATGAATGCTATACAGAAAAATACATTTATTCTGTGAAATCATAGGCATGGGAGACGGATCACATGCATTACTGACACCGACAATCAGAAATGTGAAATTAGCATACTTGAAAAGCTGGACCAAGTAGAGTACAAAGAATAAATATCTGACAGATGTTCAATTAGTATGGTGTGCGAGTTTTGAATATTAGTGATTCCAAAGGTGAATACTTAGATTATCCAGACAGATATCAAAAACAATACGGTAACAGAAATAATATGTCAAATCGTATTAGAAAAGTGCACAAGATGAAAACGGTAGGATCTCCAAAGTTTCGCTACTGACTCACCATGAGATTTTTGACAATACACTTCTTAATCCTTGAGATTAAATATCTGAAAAATTGGAATTATAATGCTTGCTACCTATTTGCAGGTAGGAAGGGCTAATAAAATGAGGAATTTCATTGGCCTCATAAAATGTTTAAGCTCAAATAATTACCTTAAATTTGTTCAAAGTAATACAATTTACAAGAGAAATTATAGGGATCATTTACAAAACAAATAATTTTCAATATTTTTATACTTGTTTATGGTAAGGTCTAGTAAATGAATATTTAAACTTTTCATTTCATTATCTTTACACATGATGTCACCTCATAATGGCATATTTCTAGGTGAATAGACTGGTAAATCTGTAAACCAATATTGATGATGAATTTAAACTTCTGTTTTCAGATATTTTATACACTCAGATTTATGATGAAAAACAATGGGATCACATAGTGATTTACGTCACTTAGCAGGTGGGTATCCACAACCATACCAATTTAGCCCTTTATTTCCTTTATTTTTTTTTTAAAAAAAAACCACACTATAAATAAAAACATTATATGACTTTCAACCCTTTCCCAATCCCTTCTTTGATTTACTTATGTATACTGTAATTGCAATCAATCTAATTATTAGTAGGAAGAAGTAAACCTGAAATATAGAGTGCTAGGTATAAACCCACTAGTACTCTTCAAAACAAATCTAAAAACGTGTGTGTGGCCCTAGCTGGTGTAGCTCAGTGGATAAGAGCATTGGTCTGAGAACTGAGAGGTCCTGGGTTCAATTCCCAGGTCAGGGCACATGCCAGGGTTACAGGCTCGATCTCCAGTGGGGGGCATGCAGGAGGCAGCCAATCAATGATTCTCTCTCATCATTGATGTTTCGATTTCTCTCTCTCTCCCTTCCTCTCTGAAATCAATAAAAAAACAAAAAACGTGTGTGTTATAGGTGGGGGTTTTCACCAGAGTTACCTATGGCAACAGTGCAAGAGCCAGTCATTGAATGCTCAATTAAGGAAAAAAAATCCTGGTGGACAAAAGATACAATCTTAGCATTCTCCCATCTAGTAGAGATCGATATTTACTAGATGTCCCTTTCAGTAAAATTTATCAGCTGTAAGTATTTTGTTCAAAATAGTAGCACCCTCCAGATACATGCATGCACGCACACACACACACACGTGCACAATTTAGTATAGAACCTGGTTAGGGGGATACAGGTTTATTCTCTTACCCGCGCCTGCTGAAGGATGGCCTGGGCCTGCGCCTCCTGGGCAGACACAACTGGGCCTTTGGATCCATCCCCGCCATAGCGGAACTAAGGAGGGTCATACGAAGAAACTCAGAATTAGCCTTTGCTACGTAGGGGCCTTAACGGCTAGACAAAAGCCACTAACTTAAAAGAGTGGGATTTCACAAAAGCCCAGGGTCACTCCGTCACGAATCATGCCTAGATTTCTTTATGTTTTTAGAGTCTCCTTCTGTTCATTTTGCAAGTTCTCTCGACCACGTTTTACCATTCATAGAGAGACTAGAGACTCCTTTCCACTGTTCAATTCCACAGTTTCTGAAAACTGTATCGGACGTTTTCCATGTGCACATGTGGTGCCCACATTTTTCACCCCTTGGCAAAAATTCCGAACGCACCACGTCGGGGTTCGGGGTGGTCACAGGCTCATTTGTTGAGTAAAACGTTGGAATTGCCGTGAAGACAGTGGACTCCTTGAGACAGATTTATTCTGTTTACCTTTTCTTTACTAGAAACCGATCCTGCTGAAACCGGTTTGGCTCAGTGGATAGAGAGCGTCGTCCTGTGGACTGAAAGGTCCCAGGTTCGATGCCGGTCAAGGGCATGTACTTTGGTTGTGGGCACATCCCCATTAGGAGGCATGCAGGAGGCGGCTGATCCGTGTCTCTCTCATCGATGTTTCTAACTCTCTATTCCTCTCCCTTCCTCTCTGAAAAATCAATAATATATGTATGTGTATATGTATATATATATGTATATACATATATATATACATACACACATGTATATAGAAACCGATCCTACTGATATCCCGGCATACAATTCTAAAGCTCCTTTTCAATTTTACCTTAAAAGGCAGCATGAGTCAATTTCTCACTCTGTAATTATTACTTGCAATTTTATTGCATTTACATAAATAAATCATTTTCCCCGGAGAAGCAGGGCAGTGTTCAAAGGAGACTTGTGGTAGAGCAAATGCTTTTGGGCAATGAATAGTGACACGAGAGAGTTATCTGTTTTCAAAAGCATCAATTGTTGTCTATAGGGTGAGAAACTGTATATTAATATGATGTTAACATGCGAAATACAAATTAATCATATGACCGGGATAAAGCACATGATTGGGACTATTAAGAAAATAAATCTAAGCTTTGTTGTCAAAAGTGTGATCAGATTCTGAAACCTCAATTCTAAAGTAGAGATCGATATTTACTAGACGTCCCTTTCAGTAAAAGGTATCATCATTCCCAAAGGCTGCTTGATTTTCTGCCTCAGAGGATGATTTTTAGTTGACCGCTCTGTAATATGGCCCAGCGATATTTTTCAGAAACAAGATGCCAAATGTTAAACCCTCTCTATAGCAACAGGAAAGAACATACCGGTAACATCAACATGGTACCTGGAGGACCAGGTAGGCCATCAGCCCCCGGCAAGCCAGGACGTCCTGGGGGACCCTGGAAAGTGAATAAAATCCCCAGAATTAATCAATGAATGAAATAATCCAATTTATTAGAAACCGAATAACTTCCAATAAGTCTACATTATCCCATTTGCATTTGTCCTTTCCTCCTTCGTTAATCTCCTTTTAGTAAGCATACTTTAGTATAATGAAGAAATGTATTTCATTATACTAGTTAGCATTATTTTAATAATGTGAAAAGTCATAGGCTACACAAGGATGGTCAAACCCTCCAACCCCCCCCCCAAAAAAAAAACACAAAAAAAACAGAGGGATAGAATTTCGCATGAAGAGTTTGGGGAGACTTAACATAAAAGTTCTGTCCCACCATGTGACTCGGGATGTGATGCTCATTATTAACTCACACTCTACCCGCCTCCCACTAAACACCCATGGCAGTTTCTGGAAATTTTGTCTGAATTCAAACTGAAGAACTGAATCTAAAGTCACGGGCTCATGTCAATATGGAAATTGAGAGTAAGTTTTCTCGCTCATTACCACATAGATCCCATGCACCTTCTTTACCCTCATTTTTAAAGGTATAGTTAGAAAAGATATAGTTACTTTAGAGTCAGTTCTTCAATTTAAATGTTGCACAACATTCCATGTATAAGCACCCCCCCCCACCACAGTGCGAAGAATAGCACAGTAAGCCTGTAGGCTGTATTTTAATGTTTAACGGGTGTCATATCCCTGAGTTTGAGGAGCCCCTTCACTTACCCTATCGCCGGGGTCGCCAGGGGGTCCAGACGGGCCTTGCAGACCGGGAGGGCCCATGAGACCCTGCAGAGAAAGAAACCCGCAGCTGATCAGCCTCCTGCTCTCGTGAGGACGCGGGCGAGATCATCCGAGCAACACGGAAGGGCTCATTCATCTTTCATGAATAACAACTGTCTCTCAAACCATCGCCCTATTTCTCTTCCTACGAGCAGACAGCATCTAAGGGCCACTTTGTGGCTGTCTGGACTCGTCCTCTATGAAGTTGCTCTTCCGGTGGAGGCAGGGGGTCCAGGGAAATACAGAGAAGAACTCCCCAAGTTCAAGTTCCTGAAGCAGATGTTGGTGTTACGGAAGAAATGGTGGGTTCCTAGGATTAAGCCTCCAGAATGTGAGAGCAATGTGGAAATGTAGGCATCATTTGGCCTGGAGAAATTCTCATATTTTCTTTTACGGGTATAAGTATTTAAAGGCACCCGTATCACCTGCTTCTTTCAGATGTCGAGATTTTAATGAATCCCACCAAAGACACAGGATGTCATAACCAAGTCAGGTCAGCACAACGACCCCAGAATAAAATCACGGAGTGCGGTCAGCCTCACGGGGGAGGGGAAAAAAGAGGCTGGTGGTCACTCCGTTCAGAAACACAGACAAGGCAGTTACCCTCTCTTAGAACCCTGGGCCCCTTTAACTGACATCCGTCTCCATCTTTACCATAAAAATAGCCACGGCTTTTCTTTTGCTTTCCTAACTTTCAGGTAGAGGGTTGAAAATGAGGTTTGATGTAGAGATATTTAAGCCACAAAAATATTTCAAAATATATATATTTCCACCGCTTTCAAAAGAATCTCAGAGGGAAGGTGGGGGTGGGTGGTGGGTGGAAACAGATCAGCCAAAGAGCGTGTGTGAATACAGTGGTACCTCGAGATATGAGTTTAATTCGTTCCGTAACCTTGAGGCGTGGGAAATTATGAGACACTCAAGTCGAGGTAAACTGGTGGGTCGTGTGCAGCCGGCCGATCCACGTGATGACTCCTATCTCAAATGTTGCCCGTATTTCAAAGCAAAAATCGCTCGCTCCACGGCTCGTATCTCAAAAATCTCGTATGTTAGGGCACTCGTATCTCGAGGTACCACTGTATATGCATAAGCCATGGACACAGAGGACAGGGGGTAGCAGCCTGGGACAGGGGGTGAGGAGGGGCTAGAAGGGAGCAATGGGGGAAAGGGAGGACATCTGTGATACTTCCAACAGTAAAGCTGTTTGTTTGTTTGCTTGTTTTTTTAAAGATTATCATTTGGCTAGCCAAGTCAGAAAGCAATTCAAGGCCCAGGTCCTCTGAACAAATATTCGCCTCTTTTCAATAATGTAGCAGAAATCTGATGACTTTAAAAAAATCAAGACAAAAATAACAGTGAAATGTCCATACCGCAGGTCCGGCTGGCCCTGGTGGTCCTTCGATCAGCATCCCCTGGAATAAGGAAAAACAGGCTCTTTTCTAGGGAAAGTGTAACCGCTCACCGTTTACCTGACCGAGTCTCCGAAAGCATTTTCAAAAGCGAATTCTCTGTTCCTACCGCAGAAAACCAATCGCGAACACTTTTGCCCGAGGAAGGGCAGAAACTCAAAGGATAGAAGACGTGGCCCCCGTCCTCAGAGAAGCTATGGACTCATTAGAAAACATATGAATATTCAGATCAGCAGTATGACCAGGGGAATGTGCTAAGTCAGTGGTTCTCAACCTTCGTAAGGCCACGACCCTTGCATACAGTTCCTCATGTGGTGGTGACCCCCAACCATGAAATGTTGCTACTGTGATGCATCGTGATGTAAATATCTGCATTTTCCGATGGTCTTAGGCGACCCCTGTGAAAGGGTCGTTCGACCCCCCAAAAGGGTCGCGACCCACAGGTTGAGAACCGCTGTGCTAAGTGTTTCTAAGAAGAGTAAGAGGCATATGGCCAAGTTGTCTCCGGCTCCCAGAATCCTCCAGGCGCACAGCAGGGACGACAATACCGGTTGAATGAATGAATGAATGAATGGAAGTGACACCCCAATACTTTAATTCAGAAAAGGGAGAAAAGTCCAGAGAGAAGAATCTGGGATAAACACAAGATGAGCTCTGAAGTACATAAGAGAATATAGTCCTATTTCAGGCCCAGTTCCAAACCTTTACAATGATTCTACTGCTGAAATGGTTTTGTCATTTTTAAAAGCTGGTTGTCAATGTTCCTAACAAGGGCAAAGTCATTTAGAAAACACACGTTTTTTAAAGCCTTCGAGGGTGCGGCATGCGTTCTCAGATTTTGGAGAAATACAGCAGATAGCCAATCACGTCCTTATCAGTATAGCGCGTTCATTTTATTCACCCACTGTCTTTTCTTAATGCTTAGGTCAGTGTAATTTCTGGAATGATATGCATGACCGTGAGCCAATGACTGGACACACTGCTTCCGTTCTAATGCGGTAGTTTCCCCCAGGTGGTCAGCAGGTAGAGGATCGCTAACACTGCTTTCCGGAAAGAAAGTCTCTTACCAATACCTTGAGTGGTAAGAACTTTAACATCATTTTAAATGTCATGTGTGCAGTGAACTGCAGCCTTTTTATTGGGAGGTAAAGAATTGAGGTGTGTTTTTTTTTTAAATCTTCACTAGCTAATGTTATTTGGCGATGAAACTTATTTTTTTCATACTTATTTGTATTTTTGTCAAAAAAAATATGTCTACTAATGTCTACTCAGACTTAAGAGGAGAAATCACTGTCCTGGAAACCGGAAGAGCTGAAATCTAGTGACAGCGCCACCTGCAAACAGTCACACCCAGGGAAGCGGTTAGAGCCCTCGAATCTCAGGTGCTTTAGTTATAAAATGAGAGAATAGGACCGGACACATTTCAGCCACTTTCAAATCCCCAAATCCCATAACTCTGTGTTTTTTGGTTTATTGAGATTGCACTTGCCGGAAATGGCCTTACCAACTCCAGTTATCCGGGACAAATGATATACACGTTTGGGCAATAGAATGTTCAATGACCAGAGTGAAATAATACCAACCTTTACAATGTATTCACACCAGTACTTACAGGTTCGACTACCGCTGGTTCTCCTTTCTGTCCTTTCTCCCCATATCCGCCGTGGCCATTTATCTGTCGAGTGAAAAATTCAAGCAGCCTGTCTTTAAGTAAATAAGGCCATAAGCTCTTTAAAAAACATATATAGATATATATGTGTGTGTGTATATATATATATATGTATATGTATATGTATATATGTGTGTGTATACATATGTATAGATCGGTAGATATACAGTATATATATACTATATATACATATATACTGTATATCTACCGATCTATACATATGTATATACACACACACACACACATATATATATACACACATATATATATACATACATATATATATATATATGTATATATTTAATAATTTCAGAAAGGCAAGAAGAGGGAGAGAAAGATCGAAACATCAATGATAACAGAGAATCATTGATTGGCTGCCTCCTGCACCCCACATACTGGGGACCAAGCCCACAACCCGGACATGTGCCCTGACTGGGAATCAAATCGTGACCTCCTGGTTCATAAGTCGACACTCAACCACTGAGCACCCCAGCCGGGCCAGTATTTTTCATAAGGCAATCAACTAAATGTATTTAAAATAACCTATTAAAGTGTGTTTTAAATAGCAGCCTATTCAAGGTTTAAATACTGCAACTATTAACATAGGAAAACATAATGAACGTTAATGCTGAATCCTGATGGAGAATGAACAATTGCTTCTTAAAGACAGAGAGATAAAGACATCCCTAGACCTTAATGATTGTTGCAAGGCATTCATCAAAAAGGTGTCATCCAAGTAAAGTTAATAAAGTAGAGGAAATGAGCAGGGGAAATGGGTGGAAGTGGTCAACAGTTTAAAATAATAATGATATAATAATAAATATGGTGCATCACTGAACATCACCAAAACATAGTCTAAAAATCAGAAATTTCACTGACTACCCAAAATAATTATGACCACATTTTCATCATATCCATGAAGAGGAAATCTGGCTACAATTCTTTTAATAAAGACCCCGGCTCTGTGGCCAGAGATACAACTGGGGCAGGTCCCCGTGGGTTGGGGGAGGACAGGGGGAGTGTCTATCAAGATGTCCTAACTGGGATAAGTGTTCAAAATTTATATGAGAATTCAAGCTGGGTTTTATTTATTTATTTTTAGAGAGAGAGAGGAAGGAAGAGTGACAGAGAGAAACATCGATGAGAGAGGAACATCATCGATTGGCTGCCTCCTGCATGGTCCCTACTGGGGATTGAACTTCAACCCAGGTACGTGTCCTTGACCAGAATCGACCCTGGGACCCTTCAGTCCAGAGGGTGCCGCTCTACCCACCGAGCCACACTAGCTAAGGCGATAAGCTGTCTTTGGGACCTGAAAAGACATCAGGCTGAGCGTGGAATACTCCAGAAGGACACACAACAACACCGAGCGTAACGGGGACTCACGCTGGTTTCTGTGATGTCGGTTTCTGCCGGCACCCCGGGACCAAACTCCTCTTGAGTGGGGCTCGTCTGCTTATCTTCATATTCCTTATATTCATAAAAGTCATATTCGCCTAAATCTCCATCTACCGGCAGGTCAGAGTCCCTGCCGTCTATGTCTTTGTTCTCATACAGTGTATCCTCGGGGTGTTTCCTCTGAGCCTCATAATCCTCTCCGGTTAGATATTCTTCCGTGAACACATCTTCCACGGGAGCTGGCTATTCATTTCCGTGGCAAGGAATCGAAGAACAGGAAGGTTAGGGTTAGTGAAGCGAGGGGAGCTTTTGCGACCACAGTTCCACGGGATGGGGATGGGGGGGCAGCGGATCTAACGCTGCTCAGGCGAGTCCGAGCACTATTTCTGCCAGGGTCGTTGAGAGAAATAGTCGTGTACATGGGTATGTACCAGGATACATGGCTTTTACATGTTTCCCAAGGGTTCCCAGGCAAATATTCACATGGGTTCCACATGTGCATTTGCTGGTTCCATGGAAAAGAACCTTGTTAGTCAATCTGATGTTGACTTTATAGTTTAAGATTTGAATAATGAGATGTGCTTAGTGAAAGACGGCTTAATTTTCAAATCTCGCAGAACATCCTTATGCCATGAAAAGCCATGTAACGTTGACTCTTGATCCCAGAAATGCATTTTTCACGCCAATACTGAGAC
The DNA here is from genome assembly GCA_011751065.1 of Lasiurus cinereus. NCBI lineage: Eukaryota > Metazoa > Chordata > Mammalia > Chiroptera > Vespertilionidae > Lasiurus > Lasiurus cinereus. The sequence continues at coordinate 1,442,450 of JAAGEH010000188.1, read as the reverse complement.
TTACCATTGCGATATGTAGGCAGAGTATCTGGCGTGTGGCAAAGGTTCGTAAATTTAACTTGATCGCCTTAAATTGTGAGGAGTGTATTTTATATTATAGTGGCCTTAAAGACATTATAATATAAAATACAGTTCTCACAATTTAAGACGATTAAGCTAAATATATCACTGTCAGATCTCCAAGAGTAGAGAATAAATATCCACGTGAAAGTAAAAATGACATCAATAACACTACATCAGAGATACAGAAACATTAACTTCGTGTAATTTTCATTTTCTCTTGAGTAATTCCCTCATAAGAGTATAAATCTAAATCGTATTATGCAATTTGGGGCCATTTTCTGATGTTGATGAAGTGCAAATTAAATAACTTACTCTGCTATTTTTGGAGTTTCATTTTTTAATTACCGTATTTTCCGGCGTAGAAGACAGCCCCCAACTTTTCCAGTTAAAATAAAGCGTTTGGGATATACTCACCCTATAAGATGACACCCGGCGTATAAGACGAACCCCCAATTTTTGAGGAGATTTTCCTGGGTTAAAAAGTCGTCTTATACGCCAGAAAATACGGGTAACTTGTTTTCTATTATATAGTGAGTCTAGATGATTGGTTCTCAACCTTCCTAATGCTGTGACCCTTTAAGACAGCTCCTCATGTTGTGGTGACCCCCAACCATAAAATTATTTTCTTTGCTACTTTATAGCTGTCATCTTGCTACTGTTACGAACTGTAATGTAAGTATCTGATATGCAGGATGTATTTTCGTTGTTACAAATTGAACATAATTAAAGCATAAGGATTAATCACAAAAAGAATATGTAATTATATATTGTGAAATATTTATTTCTAATTACAATTAAATGAAATTTTGTCTTGAATCGTGGTGTAGCATGGGCAACAGTCTTCATATGACAACAGTAAACTACATGGCTACACTTTGCTACACCGAGGAACAGTGTGTTGGTTCCTAAGACCATGGGAAATATGTGTTTTCCAATAGTCTTAGGTGACCCCTGTGAAAGGGTCGTTGACCCCCAAAGGGGTCGCGACCCACAGGTGGAGAACCGCTGGTCTAGATGATAAATTGAACAAAGAAGCAAGTTACACAAAATCGTGTGGATAAAAATGTGGCTGGATGGATGCCATTGTTAACTAACGGGATATGTCCAATAACCTCAGGAATTCTTAAACCAGGAGAGTCTCCAGAGGATGAACATTATCCAGTGGCTACCGCTGTGCTCAGAGCTGAGACTCCCACAACTGGACGAGTTTGGGAAGGGAGATAAACATCTTGAATTAAGATGGGGGCAATGGGAAGATATGTATACATGTAACACAATAAAAAAAAATTTAAAAAAGATACCCATTTTGGGAAATGGTTAATTTGGACAAGATGAAACTGACCTGCTCTTGGGCGAACATGTCATTGTTCTGTACCATGCATCTTCATGTAAGGTACCACGAAGTTAACTGCCTGCTGGGTGACAGGTCATCTACATTTTCTAAGAACTCAACTACTCGGGCATCGTCTATCCAGGGAAGGCGGGTATTTCACGAAGTTAAACAACGTCATACATTCATTTTTGCATGATCAGAATGTGCACATGATATGCAATTCAGAAAGACTATTTGATTTGTACCTACAGGTCCTTAAAGCTTTTCGTGGCAAAGAATGGGACAGTTAAAATGTGTTATTTGAACCATAACCATCACTGCATTCCTAACCAGTGCGGAACTGTCAACAGCGAATAAGATCCACGAACACGGCATGTGCTCAGGAGGGGCGCGCTGTTCTAAAAACGCGTGGTGATGCTCAGATGGGGGAACTCTAACAGCATCTCTGGAGGCTACAATTTCCCTCGTGGGTTCTCCTCCAGGAAGGCGATGCTGGGAATACTGCTCCTCATAACATGCATAGAAACTGGGGACCCCGGGAGCCTCCGGGCGAGAAGAGCAGCCTCTGCATGAAGCTGGATCCCGGCGGGCGTGAACTGACCTTGACTGTCAATAGCCCATGTTTAGAAACAGCAAACTGAGGTCCTGTTCCTCTCACCTCGGTGAGACAGTCAGACCCCTAAACCTGCAGAGGTTCCCCATGGGTTCCTCCAGAGGCAGGCATCTCAGGAGCACAGGGACCCCTCCCTGTCACACCCGGGGCTGAACTTGACCCCTGCTCGGGGCATTACCTCGTTGGTGCTGGAGGCCCGCCTGGGAGTTTCGGTCTGGTAGCTCCCCACGGTCCCGTAGTTGTATTCCTGGAAGTCTTCCACGATGTTCGCCTGGCAACACACGCCATGGAAACGCCGTTAGTCAAAAGGAGACGCGACCCCCCAAAATCTTCTAAAACTCAAGAGGCGGCGGGGGGACGGGGTAAGCACAGGAGGGCGTGTCTACGCGTGTCACCATCACAGATCTTCCTGCGGGGCTAGGACAGATCTTGATTGCTTTTTGGCTTTGCTACCTGAACCCCTAGTCTGGCCGTGGCCGCTGCTTGATAACTTTTCTTCTTCTTGGACGCAAATGGGTCAGATTTAGGGGGTGCAAACTTTGGGGGCTTTTCCTTGGACTTAGCGGCCACTGTCCTCGTCTTCTTTTGGAAATTGGATTTCTTCTTCTGGATCGCGCACGGGGGGTGAGGGGGAGAGGGGAGGGAAACATAAATATAGAGTGAGCAGGGGAGTATAGGGCTCGGCGAGAGGACGGAGAGGCGCCCCCAAAATGGGCCTGGGGCCTTCAGGACAGCGGCTGCTGGAGAAAAAGCACGTTTACTGGCTCCCGGACCTCAGGGTGACGGAAGGGAGGCGGGAGGCGGGCGCTGGGCCGCAGGGGGACATGCAGAGACGCCACGCGGTGTTTACCTCGGTCTGCGCTATGGGGTCCTCGGCTACAGTGGGGGTCTCTGTCACACTGTCAGCCTCTTTATAGTCTGCTTCCCCATACTCATAGTCATACTCCAGCACATCCTCGGGCGCATACTACATCGCGGGGGGAGACATCGAGCAGAGTGGTTAGTGGCAGGTAACACTAGGAACGGAGGATCGTCTTCTTAGCGTTGACGTGGAGGAAACGTTAAGAGACGGGGGCGTCTGCTATTTGGGGGGTCACACCACGTATTATACTGCCCCCCGCGGAGTATAATGACGCAGGCGTGACGAGGCAGGTGTTCTAAGAGCAGGCTGGTGGTTAGGGCTGTGAAGAGACTAGAAGATTTGAATGTTAATTCAAACTCTGAAGTATTGAGTATTCATTCAGACACGGCAATTATGTATTTGGACACCGTTGCTAAGTATTCCTGTTGATTTTTGTTTGTAAAACTTACTCTATAAGGTTTCTCCATACGGATTCTACAGCAGTTTCAATGGACGATTTCTTACTTCCTTAAAACTGTATTATATACAGTTTTATTCAGAAATAAAAAGATAGACTAGGCTTCCCAAATAGGAAAGGATTGGGGTATTTATTGTGAAATGGGCAGGGTGGGAAAGGGAGGGACGCCGGGGTCATGGAATGAGTCTACATTTTATTGGGACCAACGAGAAGATTAAATTTTAAATGTATTCAGAAATCTCGAATTTGCTACTTACACTCCAAATGAGCATGGAATGCTTGTGAAGCAGGAAAAGATTGACAATCAGACCCGTTTATATTTAACACTTCATTTGAAACGTTAACTATATGTATCTACCAAAAAAAGGGGCATGCCATTTAGATACCATAAACTACTAAACTGACCTCACATTGTAAATAGTACTTTATACTATTTTTTTTGTGTGTGCAATAAAACGCCAATTTAACACACTAATTCGGACAAGGGGGTGTCAAAGCCAGAAGTCTGTTATATTATAAAGTAGGTTTTCCGAATACATATGTTAAAAAAATTGACAGATTAGTTTACCTGATTTGACTTCTGTGGAAGCATTTGTGTAATTAAAAGGAAGTATGAAAAGTTTAGCTTCATAGAAAAGCTGTCTATAGCATTCCTGTCACTGTAAATAGATACCGAACAGGTGTAGTACATGCAGGCCTTCGCCCATCACTGGATGCACACGGCTGGGCGGGGCTTAGTGCACGTGGGAACACACATCAGTTCCACCTGCTGCAGAAAATCCCGTCACGTGACCGCAGGCCCAATCAACCAATTAACACCAGTGATGCGGTGTGATCACGTGCTAATCATTTGCTGGACTTTGTTAATGAGCAGTGACACTTGGATTTAAATACTATGTAGACTATAGCTTTAGGTATGTGATATTTAGTTATGCTGGTGAAATCACTACTTTTTTTCCAACATCTGGCCTTTTCGAGAAGATGTGTTAAAAACAACAGTTAACTTGTTACTTTAATTATAAACAAATCTTGGCTAAAAGCATTTTTAAATTAACAGGGTGTTCATTTTCACATGTGGCATATGGACCAGAAATTCTGTCCATTAAATCCAAAGCCCATTACATCGAGATCCACAGAATTGAGGGTTTACTGTATCAAGAAAGAAAAAAATGTGTTGGAAAGAGCTATGCTCTTAGTAGAAGGATATGCGAGACAATAATGCAAATTGAATGATGAGGAAAATAATGTGTCCGCCTTCACAGATAAAATCTCTATCAAACTTTTAAGCTGTAAAGCAAAGGATATTGTGAAGGCTATATTCATAATTGGTTTTAATTAAGATAACGAAGTACATAAGGCCATATATAGTATGAAATATTAAGCAACTAACACAACAAGCTAACACTAACATAGTCTATATACTTTTTAAGTGCTAAATGTAAACTATCTGGAATTTCTTAAGTATTATAATTACCATATTTTCTGGCGTATAAGATGACTTTTTAACCCAGGAAAATCTTCTCAAAAGTCTGGGGTCGTCTTATACGGCGGGTGTCATCTTATAGGGCAGGCATATCCCAATCTCTATATTTTATCTGGAAAAGTCGGGGGTCGTCTTATATACCCAGTCATCTTATATGCCAGAAAATACGGGTAGTAAAGTTCCAATTATATCCCAACTTAACCTCTCTTTGCATTTCAACATATTCTTTTGAAAATCTGCCCCGAACAACAAGTGCTTAGAGGACTGTGCCCACTGAGGTGGCACTGCAATCTGCCCTGCCTGAGGTGCCCTCCCCAGAGGGACCGCTCCGAACTGGTACAGCTGAAGATCCTGCTGAAGTATGGACACAGAGCTCCGGCCCTCTTTACGATTGTCACAACTCCCACTTGATTCAATTAATAGAAATAGTCATAATTTTCCTTCTCCAGCAATATCTCCATTTTCAATGACTATGCATTGGATGCCTTATAAGAAAACTTTAACTGGAATTTGGTAAAATAGAAAAACGCACGTGTCTAGCACTGTATAGCCATTTTTGTTTCTTTCTGCCTTTGCAAGTGAGATAAAATGCCAATGATTTCTAGGAAAGTTAATGTAAGCATTACGAATAACATGGTTAAATTAAATAATTAAGAACTGAATTAATTATATATATGCAGTAGACATCCAGTGAGAGTGGATATTATCAAATGTTGAAATAAGAAATACCAAGGTCTATCATTACTAGGTACTAGTTGAAACTAGAACGGCCAAAAAAATCGCCAGTGTACTTTATTTACATTATGCTTTAGAGAGTTTTATAATTCGGTATGCTTTTCAGAATCATGTGCATCTATAATGAATTGTAAAGACAACAAGCAATAAAGAAAGGCATAAAGGGAGAATTTAAATGTGTCTTAAAGTCTGGTATTCAGGCTTTATATATATATATATCAAGATATTAGCTAATGCTATCATCTATCTATCTACCTATCTATCTACCTATCTACCTACCTACCTACCTATATATTCATCGATAGATACCTACCTACCTACCTATATATCCATCTATAGATAACCTGTGTCCAAGTAGCCAGTTATCCTTAGAGCACGGATTTCCCTTGTAGGAATAAACCTTATCTAACCTCCAAGACTCTGCCCTCTGTTGGAACTCTTTCCAAATGGGGACCAAGCAGACTGGGTTGTGACCTTAAGGACGTAGGACATAACACGCTCACCACTCTAAGCACTGAAGGCATCTCTTTTCTGGAGTTACTCGGCTCTCACTGGAAAGTAAGATAAAAAGCTCTTATTTTTATCGGCACAACATCCCCCTGAGCAGACTTACAGCCTTGTTGTCTACATGAAGCTTTCCCACTGTGGGGTTCAGAGGACGCCTTAAAGACGGGTGAAGAGGAGACACCCTATTGTCATCAACCCGGTGAATCTCTGCAGAAAGAGAGGCAGCGGAGGCATGACCTCCATGCTGTCTGTGAGCAGCCGAGCATGCGTGATTGTCTGTGAGGAGACAGGGTCTCCCAGAAATGCCAGCAAGTCTGTTCTGGCTTCATCTGGTAGAAAACAGTGGCATCGGCAGATATCTGTGCACCCACGAGAGCTGGGACATATGACACATATGAAATGAATGGAAAAGTAAGGTACTACATTGGGGAAGTCAATTATCTTTAAAAATCTTTTAAAGATTATCTTTGTTTTCTTTTCTTTTTTACCTTTTATATGTAAGACTATCAATTGCCTACGGGGTATATGGCATTAGAGTCTGTGTAATACATGAAGAAAGAACCATATATAGATTTAACATTAAAAAAACATCATGATCTTAATGTTATTCTTCCATATGCCAGTAGATGGTATTATGGAGATTCAAATAAAATTTCAGTTTGATATGTTATCACTATATTCAAATCTATCTATACAATACATTTTTCATTATTGTGCCAAACACATAAAAATTAACTAAAGGTGAATAAGAATGAGTTATTCAGAGAAAGCTAACTAGTGTAAATTCCAAGTTAGAAAAAGCACAGTTCCGTTAACTTCTAAAAGAAACTGACATATTTATTCATTCAGATTAAGAATAATAAATATGCAATGTCACAAATTTACTCATATAAAATTAATTCATATAAAGTACAACATGTATGCCGGGTGCTCCACATGGTACTTTATTTTCATCAGCAGATACCATTGCATTCCTGTTTTGTATAGGTAGAACATACATCAATTTTTAATGTATTTTTGAAATGTAATGATATATTAGAATTCAAAGTTAATGTAAGAATTGCTTGCAGGTTCGGTTAGCCAGTTGTTCGCATACTAGTATAAAATGGTTATCTCGTCATTGAAGTATCAGTGTCGCAGAGAATTGGAAAAAACCAATAGCTGATGTAAATTTTTCACTGTGACATGTTCAGCAGAGAGACCAGTTAGAGACGCTGTGGTGCATCTAACCCAGCAGACTTCCGGCCAGCCTCTGCTCCAATGAGATGCTGTTCTCATCAAATGCCTGCGACAAAATCAATCTGAGCTCAGACAGGCACAGGCTCGGGTTTGTGGGCACGATCCCAGTATGAGGTATGAAGGATATTTCTCTTTCTCTCTCTCTCTCTCTCTCTCTCTCTCTCTCTCTCTCTCTCTCTTCACTCCTCTCTGAAATCACTACATACATACACATATACTAGTAAACAAGTTTGACACCTGACAGTGTTAAATATATGTATAGACCATTAAACAGAAAAGTTTACTATTTTAAGAGAAGTCAAGTTTACTTTTAAATGAACTTAAGATTTAAAAAAAGGGATAATGCCGAGACCGGTTTGGCTCAGTGGATAGAGCGTCGGCCTGCGGACTGAAAGGTCCCAGGTTCGATTCCGGTCGGGGGCATGTACCTTGCTGGCAGGCACATCTCCAGTGTGGGGTGTGCAGGAGGCGGCTGATCGATGTCTCTCTCTCTCATCGATGTTTCTAACTCTCTATCCCTCTCACTTCCTCTCTGTGAAAAATCAATAAAATATATTTTTTTTAAAAAAGGGATAAAAAGTCTTATTTTGATTCAAAAGAACTCAGCTACCTGGCTGACAGCATTAAAAAGTGGGACTGTCACCTCAAGGTAACATATTAAGAATGCATACCTTTACTCTTTAAAAAATCAGGCCCATATCTGTTGCTAAAAATATGTAAGCCTTATCTTTCTTAAACAGGAACAAAATACGTGAACACGTATACTAAATGTCATACATTTTAATGTGGAAATTCTGCATAATATTCGAGGTATAGAAGCACTAAAGCTGCTGGCTATTTTACCTATCCTCTTGGGGTTCAGAGAAACCTGTTTTAAAAGACCTCGAGGGAATAAAAAGCAGGAAGCAGTTGGAAATGGGTAAACAAGCAACACAAGCATCCCAGCCATTTCTCTTTTCTTTCTCCTATTGACCTTCCTGTCAGCTTCTTAAGACTTTTTCCTGTTTTGAAAAAAAATTAATATTAAGTCATGGAAAAGATCATCGCAACAGAAATCACTATCAGACTTTAAAAAATAATGTAAAAAATACATCTTTTCAATATTTCAAAGGTCATGTTCAAAATAACTATTGAAAACGAAAAGATAAGAGTCCTAGCCTGTGCTAAATAGTAAAACTCAAAAGGTGGCACCTAATAATCGCGCATTGGGAAGAGAAGCGCTATTTGAGCTACTTTCAAACACAAGGACAATTATAATGTTTTTCAATTTCCACCATCCCTTCTAAAATGGAATACTTTCAATTTGAGAAAAGAATCTAACTAGATAGTTTTGAGCCTAGCCGAAGACTAACTTCCAGTTTTCTTACTTTTTGATTTCCAGAAAATCCACATCAATGAATATTACTGAAAGGTCTAGAGAAACGGGACGATGTCCTGTATTTCTTATTCTTTGGGATCATCAGGGTTGTCAGAATTGCTCTGTATAGGCTACGGCCATACCACCCTGAACGCGCCCGATCTCGTCCGATCTCGGAAGCGAAGCAGGGTCGGGTCTGGTTAGTATTAGAAGGGAGAATGCTCTGTATGCTAACTCAGATATGTGTATTTTTGGTCTGAATGAGAACGGAGTCAGATTTCACTGTGATGAATTTTCTGGGGGGAAAAAAACATCCCTTGGGAGAATGGTTTTTCACCTGAATTTCAGATAAGGTGACATAACATGAATAAAAGTACCTGAATAGTGTAATTGCCACAATCAGTTCGTACAGCTTTTCATTTCATTGTGCTTTCCATCAAATTTTGGGCAAGAAAAAAAGAACCCACATCTATCAATATAGTATAGCCTACCAGAAATGGAAATTCCCTCGCACCCTACCAACTTTAAGGTGGCTCTAGTGTCCCTTTCTCATCTGCAGGCACTTCTCAAGGCGTGGGAAATGGGGAGTCCCCAGAGCGCTGACACCCCTATCTTGGAGCAGAGTTAATGATTGAAGTGCTAAGGGCAAAAATAGAGCTTATAGGAATTATCTTTTCCTCCCCCTCCAAAACAATGCAATGAGGGGGAGGGATGTCTATTTTTAAAAAACTTAACTTAAATTACAAAATACTTTAATAAGAGGAAAAAGCACCAAAAGCCATTTCGTCAGTTCTTCCCAGCTATTGAGTGCTATTAAACACGAAGAGTACTGTGATGAGGTGGAATGCATAGGACCGGGCCTCCCAACTGGGGGACTGCGCCTCTGCCCCCGAGGTGCGACCCCCGGGCCCACCCTCCGGTGCTCACCTCGTCGATCTGCGGCTCCTGCGCCTGCGCGGCCTTGGGCGCCGAGGAATCGCAGTCGGGGCTGTAATGCTCACAGTAGTCGTAGGCGGCTTTGGGGTCGCTGACGATCAGCAGCTGCTGGATGTCCCCCTGCCCAGAGCAAACAAGGATGTGGTCAGCATACTCACGTCTACAGGGGGCGGGGTCAGTGGCTCCCATGTGGGGCACAGGCCCCACAGAGGGGGCAATTTGTTTGTAAGGGGGGCAATTCGAGAATTAGTTATTAACTGTGAATGTTTTGCATTATCTATATATATTATTGATTTTTTTTTTTACAGAGAAGAAGGGAAAGGGATAGAGAGTTAGAAACATGATGAGAGAGAGACATGGATCAGCTGCCTCCTGCTCACCTCCTACTGGGGATGTGTCTGCAACCAAGGTACATGCCCTTGACCGGAATCAAACCTGGGATCCGTCAGTCCGCAGGCCGATGCTCTATTCACTGGGCAAAACCAGTTTGGCCAATGTTTTGCATTTCTTATGGTTCTAGGAGCCTCGTACCTACACTAACAAAGAGTAACATGCTAATTGACCCTACCTTCGTGACACCCACCAACCAATCAGGAGTATGCAGATTAACCAACAAAGATGGTGGGTTAATTTGCATGCGCAGGCACTGAGCGGCTGAGGGCAGGGCAGGATGCTGGCATTGTCGCCATGGCAACAACACAGGTGTTCGTCACCACCCCAGCCACTCTGGGCCTCTGGGCATCGTGGGAAGACAGAAAGGTGGCTCCGGGCCTGAGCAAAAAGGCAGCTCCAGCCAGAGTGATGACTGCTGGGAAAGGAAGGCCCATTCCTGCAGGAATCTTCGTGCATCGGGCCTCTCGTACAGTATATAAATGTATATTGTGACAGATTTATGCATTTCCGTTCTCGAGTATATGTTTTGAAACTTTATTTGCCATTTTTTCATATAACTTTATAATATCATTATTTTTTTAACCATTGCTTAGTGATTCCTTCCTCAGTACTTCAGTTCTCCTTTTGTTCTTTTATTTTTCTCTTTCATGAATGCCATGTTCTTTGGAAGCTTGTTTAGACCAAGGTCATGACCTTTAGGCTTCTTCCAGGTGGACAGGAGTTCACTTTTTGAATCATAAGAATTCTATGTCATGGGGGTGGGAGTGAGGAGGCATCAGAATTTTCGGGATGCTTAGGTGGGGTGTGGCCAAAACATTGTTGGGAACCACTGTTCTAGAGCAAGACTTACTCGAGATCACGTGTGGTGTATTTCTACATATCTATTGGAGAAAAATCACTTACTGCTCATTGTTAAAAACAGTATTGAAAGGGAAACTCACACCTCTTCCACTACAGTTAACACCTGAACACCACAGGTTTTGAGTTGTGTGGGTCCACTTGTATGTGGATTTTTTTTCCCAATAAATATGTTAGAACGTTTTTGGAGATTTGTGACAAATTTTAAAAATTCTCAGATGAACCTTACGATTTTCTCAGTAACATTTCCTTTTCTCTCACTTAGTTTATTGTAAGAATATAGTACACTAGTGACCTGGTGCATGGATTCGTGCACGTTGAAAGGAAATTAACTAGAAGGTGGCCAGTGGGGTGGGACGGGACAGGGTGATAAGGGCCGAACATGCCCTGGAGCCAACCTCCCGCTGTCTCTTCCCTGCCAGCTGCACCTGGGGTGGTGCCATGGCTTGAAGGATCTGCTGGGTCCTTCCAGCAGGTGGGCTCCCTCGGACTGGCCTGTGGGGATTGGGCCGAAACCGGCTCTCCGATATCCCCTGAGGGGTCCCGGAGTGTGAGAGGGCACTCTGCAAAGTTGCTGTGGTACAGGGTGTGGAATGCAAACACAAGTGCCCCAGCAACAACATAACCCAAAGCTGAAGGTGGAATTGTGCAGCCAGGCGAGGAATGGGGCTCCCTCCTCTCTGGCTTCTGGGTGCATCACCTCAGAACCTCCACTGCCAAGTCACTGCAGCCCAGCAGTTCCTGCGTTGAGTGTCTGCCCTCCTTGGTGGTCAGTGCACATCATAGCAATCGGTCGAGCAGCAGGAGAGAGACTTAGCATATTAGTTTGTTGTTCTTTTTTTTTAATATATTTTATTAGTTTTTTACAGAGAGGAAGGGAGAGGGAAGGAGAGCTAGAAACATCGATGAGAAAAACATCAACCAGTTGCCTCCTGCATGCCCCCTATGGGAGATGTGCCTGCATCCAAGATACATGGCCTTGACCAGAATCGAACACAGGACCCTTCAGTCCGCAGGCCAATGCTCTATCTACTGAGCCAAACCAGTCAGGGCATTAGCGTTTTATATATATAGATAGTACACCTGACATACAAAATATGTGTTAATTGGCTGTTTATAGTCTTAGTAAGGCTTCTTGTCCAATATTAAGCTTTTAGTAGCTAAGTTTTGAGGGATTCAAAATTATACACTGATTTTTGACTGCATAGAGGGCTGATGCTCTTACCCCCAACGTTGTTCAAGGGTCAGCTGTATTGTGCTCTCGAAACAATCTGTTTCCACGTGGATCTAATTAAACAGGAAACTAGTTTGACATGGATCTAGGGGTCATGACCCTATTAATAATACTAAAGCCCAGGAAAATCCTGAGTGAATATCCATTTGACTCAGATTCCAGACCCTGTAGATTTGAGAACAGGAACTGGATTGCCAGAACTCCTGAGGTCATTCTGAATAGCTTCAAATTTACTCCGGCTTCCTCGGCATTCTACATCTCATTAACGGGTGTTATTTAGGCCTCATCAAAATAAAGACATTAAGATGTTGAAGACTCTTAACACTTAGTACCAAGAAATGACCCTCTGACCCCTCTTACTTGACTGTTCTCCCCATAGTTTGCTGTCCCGAGTTGCAAATCCTCTGCTATTTCTGAATAAACTCTATTGTGGTAGCTAATGGCCGTGTTATTTCATTTTCTAAGGTGGACACCACCAACTGGTCAATTTAGAATAATAGGAAGCCACAACTGAATTATTATAAATAATCATAAATGACCATGAAAAATGTGAATGCAGGATTCTTCATTAGGCTGTATAAAAAAACAGGAAGCCTTCTTGAGGAATGGTCTCTTGAGGAAGGGTTTCAATGAGAAATCCTGATTCTGGAATTTTCTCCCAGTTTGCAATTAACTAGGTGGAAGGATGCAGGTCACTCCACCTCACTCATCGTTTGTAAAAAGAACACGCTGAGAATCCTATCTGTGGCCCTCTCCAAGAATGAAATCTATAAGCCCATCCTGAAATTATAGAAAATATAACGAACCCAGTGGAGACGCCCCGAGATAGAACAAAGGTGCCTATCTCATATCCGCTTGTGGTACTTTCAAAATCCTGTATTTTTTTTTTTTTGCCAAAACCAGTGTGGCTCAGTGGATGGAGCGTCGGCCTGCGGACTGAAGGATCCCAGGTTTGATTCTGGTCAAGGGCAATTTCCTTGGTTGTGGGCACATCCCCAGTGGGGGGCGTGCAGGAGGCAGCTGATCGATATCTCTCTCTCATCGATGTTTCTAACTCTCTATCCCTCTCCCTTCCTTTCTGTAAAAAATCAATAAAATATATTTATTTTAAAATCCTTAATTTTTTAAAGAGAATTACAGTTTCCTAAGCACTTACTGCTTTAGTCAAGACACTTGACCTCATTAAGTGGAACCCTGCCAACCTTTCCACCATAATTCTTATTGCAGGTGGCACATTTCAACCGTAAGATATGAAAAGTCTCTGGCAAGTGCAGTTAAAAATCTGCTCTGCTCCATCTCCCAGCAGGCATCTTCCAGTGCTTTCTGTTCATCATAAGCCAGGCTGCGAGGCCGTCTGCAGATAAACAGAAGCATCCTGACTGGTCGAGGGAACGGTCCATCTTTAGCTGCAATCGTCACAGAACATTCCACAGCCGGAAAAAGGCGACGTGGCCCAGGAAAACGGGCATCTGGAGCACGTAAGGTGTGAAAGGCCACCTTCTCCTCCCATGACCTGCCAAGCTTAGAGTCGAGTTGGTGCGATGACCTTGCGTGGGCAGCTGTGGAAGCAGGTCTGCGTGATAGTGTGTGCCGACTGAGAACACGGGCTAGCCAAGCACATGTAAGCACACCTGACAGGACCTACCTCTGCTGAGGAGCTTCTGCCGAATGCCGTGTGCACTGCAAAGGGTTTGTGTTAGATCAGTTCTATAGTGACAGCACAGCGTACCTTCCTTCCGAACTAAAACAGATGCAGGTGTTCTAACAATGTTTGTTTGGCTGGTTTTCACTTTTGTTTTGTACACACACCTCCACAATAACTCTTTATTATTTTTAAAATACATTTCTGTTGACTTCAGAGAGGAAGGGAGAGGGAGAGGGAAAGAGAGAGAGATAGAAACATCAATGCTGAGAGAGAATCATGGATCGGCTGCCTCCTGCACCCCCCACACTGGGAACCGAGCCTACAACCCGGGCCTGTGCCCTGACCTGGAACTGAATCGTGACCTCCTGGTTCACAGGTTGATGCTCAATCCCTGAACCATGCCAGCCGGCTAACAGTAATTCTCTCTGAGGCTCAACTATGTCTATGTTCTCACAATTACTTCACATTCCATGAGATGCACAAGTTAATAAAAATTTAACTTTTTATGCCTTTGTTGACAAAGTGTCCTGTCAGATTGCCTTACTGCTGAAAGACCACATGTCCATAGGTCAATGGCAGGGAAGCGTCTGAGTTTTCAGACTCAACACCTCGTCCTTCTATGAGACCCTCCAGTGCAGTGGTTCTCAACCTGTGGGTCGCGACCCCTTTGGGGGTCAAACGACCCTTTCACAGGGGTCGCCTAAGACTATTGGAAAATGCAGATATTTATATCACGATGCATAACAGTAGCAACATTTCATGGTTGGGGGTCACCACCACATGAGGAACTGTATGCAAGGGTCGAGGCCTTAGGAAGATTGAGAACCACTGCTCCAGTGCCCGGCTGAGTCAGTTCCCAGTGTGGGCATCCCCTGGACTGTGCCACTCAGCAGCTGGCTCCGAAGAACTGGCACTGCAAGGCCAGCTGCAGGCTCGAGAGCTAGGTTCCCGCAGGGCCTCAGCCAAGTTATAACGAAGCAGCGTTTTAGGAAACAACGCCTTTCGACCATCTTGCTGCACTTGGAGGCCTTCAGAGGGCGCCTGCCATCTGGCCTTTATGCACGTCCTCGGTTTAAGGATTCAGACAGCCAGTTTCTGTCACCTGCCTGGACAGCACGGTTTCTACCAGAACACGAAGGTGCGGTCTCTAGTCTGGGGCCTCTCCTGACTCAGCAAGTCTCCACTGTTCAATGAACAAAATCCGCCAGAACTGGTGTGGCTCAGTGGATAGAGCATCGGTCTGCGGACTAAAGGGTCCCAGGTTCGATTCCGGTCAAGGGCATGTATCTTGGTTGCGGGCACATCCCCAGTAGGGGGCGTGCAGGAGGCAGCTGATTGATGTCTCTCTTATGGATATTTCTAACTCTCTATCCCTCTCCCTTTCTCTGTGAAAAATCAATAAAATATATTTTTTTAAAAAAGGAAGATGCATCTCAGGCATTAAAAAACAAACAACAACAAAAAATACCAAAATCTACTCTAATAGCAACTTCAGAAAGCAAGGCCCTGTCCGTTCCATTCTCTAAGCTTCCTCCCTTCCTGGAATAAGCCTGTGGACAGCGGGCACTCAACAGATGGAGCCCGAGGCAGTGAATTTACCCACACTCCCAGCCTCGCCTTCAACCCTGGAATGAACACTATTATTTATTTGTCTGGCCTTTCCTATAGCTTCTTTAAAAATTAACATGTACTTAAGCAGCTTTTAAAATGTAAAAGTGCATCTACATAGTAGGTGTCATTATTTCAGTATCTGAGGGCAATTTGAGGAGCATACCTCTTTAAACCAAATTTCTAGGCGATGTGGATATGGAACCTGTAAAACTTAAAAAATGCTGCTGGACAATCCATCTGTGGACGTTCTGAAACTAAATTCCAAGAGACTGAGATTAAGGAGCCTTAAAGTCATTATCCTATAAGGAAAGGCAATCAGGGGAAAAAAATGTAATAGAGGAGAAAAAAAAGGGGGTGCATTTAGCTAAGCAGTTTCCCGCATGCGCCACTGTCAAAGCCATTGCCCGCCAGCATCCTAGAGTATTTCCATGCGGCGCCCGCTGGAGCTGAGGCTCTGGCTCCCTTTGATGTCAGAGCTTTGAGAAGGGCTGGGGGGTCTCGGGAGGAGTTTCTGATTGTGTGTTCGGGAACATGAGCGCCCTGAAATCTTCACCACGGCCAGGGCTTCTCCAGGAGCAGCGCCGGCTGCCAGGAGATTAATTGGAAACACACCTCCCGTCTCCCAGACTTCTGAATTCGCCGGGGCGCGAGCTCTCATCGCCGCCCTCTCTTCCCACATTCCGGCCGGTTAACGACTCCTCTCCGGAATTTGGCGTGGAAAGGGAAAGCGGCCAAGATGCTTAGGATTCTGGTGCAACTGAAAAACGCATCACCGATCGCGCCGAGGGAAACAGACCGCGTAATCAGAGACAGAGCGGCTACCCACACGGGCCTTGTGTGTAAGCAGCTCCAGCTGGGGAACTCAGTTGTAAGAGGATGGGTAGCGTCTCCGTGTTACTAATTGAGCAGCTATTTACCCAGCATCACCGACACTGCCTGAAGGTGAACAAAACCTGGCCACCAAAAGTGCACCTTTGTCTTTTACTTTACTGGAAAATATTAACCAGCAATGCTGTTTGCCCCCCCAAATAATAAATTCGTTAAATGAGATGTTCATGATTTATAACCATTCTAAAGTTTTTAATTACGGTTGACTTACAACATGGGTTTCAGATGTACACCCAGTGATTCGACATTATATAACTTACTAGGAGAGCATGCCCGTAAATCTCATAGCCATGTGACACCACACATAGTTATGAGAATACCAGAAGCCCGTGCATGTGGTGGGGGTTGTCCTTCAGCCCAGACTGCTCCCTCTCCAATCTGGGTCCCCTCAAGGGGTAGGATCGGGCCTAAACGGTCAGTCGGACATCCCTCTCACAAGCCAGGACTGCTGGCTCCCAACTGCTCACCTGCCTGCCTTCCTGATTGCCCCTAACTGCTTCTGTCTGCCAACCTGACCACTCCCCTGCCAGCCTGATTGATGCCTAACTCCTCCCCTGCCTAACTGCCCTCCCCTGAAGGCTGGTCACCCCTAACTGCCCTCCCCTACAGGCTTGATTACCCCCAACTCGTGCATGGGTGGGAGCCACCTGGTTTGCCCTAAAAGGTGTCCTGGATAAGGGAGGGGGTTCCCTTGGGGCATGGGGTGGCCTGGGTGAGGGGCCTGTGGTGGTTTGCAAGCTGGCCAGTCCTCCCCCCTCCCCCCACCCTCCCACCCTCGGTGATCCAAGTGGAGGCCCTGGTATCTGGGATTTATTTCTCTTCTACAATTGAAACTTTGTAGTCTGAAGCAGAGCCAAGCCTTATCCTCACACAGCCATTGAAACTTTGTAGCCTGAAGTGGAGGCCTGGGCCAGCCAGGTTTTGCAGAAAGTTTGGCTTCCTCCATCACCAGGGCAACCCAAGCCTCCCTCCTTCTCTCTCTGGGGCCAGAGCCATCTTGGTTGGGTTAATTTGCATACTCACTCTGATTGGCTGGTGGGCATGGCTTGTGGGTGTGGCTGATGAGTATAGCAGAGGTGCAGTCAGTTTGCTTATTACTCTTTTATTAGATAGGATTATTGACCATATTCCCTATGCCTATCATGTAACTATGAATCTGTACTTCTAAGTCTCCACTTTTTCACCCATCTTTCAAAATATTCTCTGTATCTTTGAGCTTGTTTCTGTTCTGCTTTCTTCATTTATTTTGCTTTTTAGATTTAATTGTTGATAGTAATGTATTAGTGCCATTTCATTGTTCATATTTTGATATTTCTTCTTCCTCCTCTTCTTCTTCTTATTAAAGAAAACCCTTTAACATTTAATGGAATTCTGGTTTGGTGGTGATGAACTTCTTTAGCATTTTCTTGTCTGGGAAGTTCTTTATCTGTCCTTCGATTCCAAATGATAGCTTTGCTGGGTAGAGTAATCTTGGTTGTAGATCATTGCTTTTCATCACTTTGAATATTTCTTGCCACTCCCTTCTGGCCTGTGAAGTTCCTGATGAGAAATCAGCTGATAGTCTTATGGAGGTCCCTTGTAGGTAACTAACTGCTTTTCTCTTGTTGCTTTTAAGATTCTCTCTTTGTCTTTATCCTTTTGCATTGTAATTATGTTGTATCCTGGTGTGGCTCTCTTTGGGTTCATCTTGTCTGAGACTCTCTACCCTTCCTGGATTGTAGGACTATTTCCCTCACCAGGGAAGGGACATTTTCTATTATTATTTTTTTAAGAAAGTTTCCAACTTCTAGTTCTTGGAAAAATGGTAGGATACCTGGCCTCTTGTCTCCTTTCTTGCCACAGAAGAGCTATAACCCATTGAATTAATAAGTGCTAAAAAGTACGCTAATTCATTCATTTTAAGGCACTATTCTAAACACTGAGTGTATAAAGCACAAAGCCCCTGGCCTCTTAGAGCTTAGATTCCAGATGGGGAAAGAGAAACCAAGAAAAATTAAAGTGTGTAAGGACCGTGCACAATATAATAAAGCATGATAAGGGAGACATGTCAGAAGCCATGTCTGAGATGTGTCATGTAGATACCTAGGACTATTGGAACATGCCAGCCATAAGATCCAATCTTAGAAATAACTACATATTTATTGCCTGAATGGATCAAAAAGAAAAAGTCTCAGGGAGATTGCCAGAGAGAATCAAAAAACAAGGCCCAAGTGTATGATGTCTACAAGAAACCTTCTTAAAATAGAAAGACATATAGCTTAAAAGTAAAAGGACGGAGAAAGTTGCACCATGCTATCACTAATCAAAGGAAGTCAGAGTACCTAGATGAATTTTAGTTCAAGTGGACTTCAAAGCACGGAAAGTTACCCAGGTTAAACAGAGACATTATATAATGATGATAAAGAAGAAAACTGTCCAAGAAAATAGCTGCTTTTAATGTGTATGTGCCTAACCCCAGGACATCAAAACTGTGTGAGGCAAAAACTAAAACAAACCCAGAAAATCTCATCCAGTATTTCAGTGGGAGAGTTTAACAACCTTCCCCCAGAAATGGACAGATTCAGCTGCAAAAAATTAGTAAGGACAGAGTTGAACTCAACAACACTATCAATCAAGTGGATATAATTGAATTCCATAGACTACTTCATCCAACAACAGCAAATCGCACATTCTTTTCTCTCTCGCATGGAACATTCACCAAGAAAGACCACGTTCTGGGCCATAAAACACACCTTTAACAAACGTAAAGAGTAAAATCCTACGGGGTCTGCACACAGATGTTTATAGCAGCTCAGTTCACAGTTCCCCAAACTTGGGAGCAACCAAGATGCTCTCCAGTAGAAGCCCTAATAAACTGTGTTTCAGCCAGACAGCGGGGTATTATTCATCATCGAAAAGCCAGGGGCTATCAGGCCATGAGCACATGGAGGAGACATAAATGCATAAGACTCAGTGAAAAAAATCAATGTGAAGACTAAAAACTGCAGGATTCCAACTTTGTGACATCTTAGAAAAGGCAAAACTACAGGGATAGTGGTTGCCGGAATTCAGAGATGAGGCAGGGATGATTAGGCAGATCACAGAAGATTTTTAGGACATGAAACTACTTCATGAGACACTACATTGGTGTATACATTTGCCAAAAGGCATAGAATATCCAACAGAAATACTGTTGTATATCAATGCATGATTAAATGAACATAGAATGTATACCCATATGGAGGCATACCAGTATTTTCAGCACCTTATATACATCTGCTCATTTTTCAAATAAATATGTATAAAGGAGATTCCATTACTATTCCCATTTGCAGAATGAATAAATTAAAACACACATAAAGCAATTACCCAGAGAAACGTGATTAAGCTAGAGGCTGAGATTTGAAATCACATTTTTCTCATTCCAGAATCGATTCTTATATTCCTTCTGCTACACTGAAATTAAAGAATCCAAATTATAGGGCTATATATTCATTTGGGCATTTTCATATAAACTAATTTGTCATTATTTTACAAATGTCTTCAGGGTTTTTTTTTCTTATCTGTTACATATTTTGTTCCTAAAAGTCTTCAGATTGCAATTCAAATAGGGTCATTTTTAGCACTTTTGCCAGAATGGTACCATTCCATAAATGCAGGGTAATATATAGACAAAATTATATACATTAAACAAATTTGCACCTGAATTGAAATAACACTATTTCCAAAGAAGTGAAAATAAATTGCTAGTGTTTCTACATCTTTTTCTTCATTACAACTCTTTTTTTAAATATACTTTATTGACTTTTTTATAGAGAGGAAGAGAGAGGGATAGAGAGTTTGAAATATCGGTGAGAGAGAAACATCGGTCAGCTGCCTTCTGCACACCCCCTACTGGGGATGTGCCCTCAACCAAGGTACATGCCCTCGGACGCTCTATCCACTGAGCCAAACCGGTTAGGGCTTCATTACAACTCTTGATCCGACACTAAAATAATGCATACATGGCACCATTGCTATCTCCTGTCCGTTTTAGTTTAATTTCTACACATTCAGTTGCAATGACTCAGAAGTCTAGATAGGAACCATAATGTAAAAACCAAAAGAATTGAAAAATAGTTGAGTAAATTTTAGGAAAAGATATGTTAACACCATATTCAGGTATGCTGAATTAATTTCACAAAAGGAATCAGAAAATGTTATTCTGATGGAAAAAGCTGTGTGTTTACAAGAATAAATTTAGCCTGTAAAACTAGTTTACACTTAAAATAAAACTTTTCGCCCTGGCTGGGTGGCTCAGTTAGTTGAAGCTTCACCCAGTACACCCAAAGTTCACGGGTTTGATTCCCAATCAGGACACACACCTAGATTTCAGGTTTGATACCCTGCCGGTACACATAGGGGAGGGAACCAATCAATGTTTCTCTCTCTCTACCTCTCCCTCCTCTCTCTTTAAAATCAATTAGACATACATATACATATACACATACACATACATATATGTATATATGTATATTCAAAAGATTTTTAACTTTGCAAGATTAGAAATTAATTTGTTTACAATATCCATTTCTGTATGTAATATTTGTGTTCAATCAAAGCATGATACTGGAAGATGTGAGACTACATGGTTACATATTGCCTGGATCGATTTATGATTTCACTTAGAATGACATAAAGTGTTAAAGCATTGTGTTTAGAATCTAGGGCTCCGATAAATACAGGGGAGAATATGAAAACACGTGGAATCCCAAACAAGTCATCTGAAAAAGTCACCGATGTCAATTATGATTAAACTATCAGAGGCAGATGCAGGATAGGAGTAAGGTCTTCTTCCCAGGCTGCTGGCACCTTTCCCTCTGGTACCTGGGCCCCAGGCTATCTGGCAGCCCTGGCTCCCTCTGTGAGAACATCCGGTCCAATTAGCATATTGTGCTTTTATTATTATGGATGCCACAGGTGAGGCATAGAAGCACAGGAAGGCAAGGCTGACAGTCGGAAGTTACCCTGTTCTTTTTATAAAAATAATGTCTGTGTGTATGTGTAGATACATATGTGTATGGACATATAGGAATACATAGACTCACACATCCACAAACTACAGGGTATCCTCCATGGGAAACTGTCTATTAGCCTGTCACATCCTGCACCGCTGCCCTCTGTTCCGCTTTGGGAAGCAAGTGACGCAGAGGTTGTGCACAAACACCCATGAGAGTAAGGTAACTATGATGTCTCAGGCTGCACCCCAAAGGGGGCCAGGCCCCCCCTGCTGGTCTGGCTCCATGAACCAGTGGCACAGAAAGCACCAGCTCCAGGGGCGGGGCCCGGAGGGGTAGCAGGAAGAAGGCAGGACCCTGCCTGGGGAATTATAATTGGGAGGACGCTTTTACCAGGCCTTCCCATCGCTGTAAAAAAGGCCTTTGGGCCGAAACCCGTGTGGCTCAGCGGATAGAGCATCGGTCTGCGGACTGAAGGGTCCCAGGTTCGACTCCGGTTAAGGGCATGTACCTTGGTTGCGGGCACATCCCCAGTGGGGGGTGTGCAGGAGGAGGCAGCTGATCTATGTTTTTCTCTCACCAATGTTTCTAACTCTCTGTCCCTCTCCCTTCCTCTCTGTAAAAATTCAATGAAATATATTTAAAAAAAAACAAGGGCCTTTGAACAAGGTCAAGTTCCCTCTGCCCTCTCCTCGTGCTGGCAGCCTTCACCGGAAGCAGAAAAGCAGATGTGACTCGCACGTTTTTCTTCAATCCCTCCCCCAGAGAGGGAAGTGGAGGGCATGTGCTTTTCTCTGGAGGAAAGAATGGCGTGCCTGTGCTCCCGTCACCCCGTCTCTGTCACCGTTTCCCAGGCGCTCGGTCCCCATTGTCCGCTCATTCTCTCACCCCACAATGGCACGCACCGGCCTGCGCCCCCAGGACAGGAAAGTAGGTCACCCTGTGCAGGTGGAGCGGCCCTTCTTGGCGGTGCCTGCCCTTCACTGGCACCCCTGCCTCCACCGGGGCCCGCTGCCAACCAGGTCGGCGGCATCTTTACCTCGAACACCTCTTCGTCCAGGATCCTCGTGCCGAACACCGTGATGCCGTTGGTGTCCACGATGGCCCGCTCGCTCCGGTCCAGCGGCTTGGTGCTCTTCTTCTTGCAGTCCACGATCATGGTCACGGTCTTCTTCTCCACGCTGATGGCCACCCGGTGCCACCTGCAAAAGCCAGCCATAGTCCACGGTGAGCTCCCAGACTGGCTGCGGAGCCACCGGTCATTGAAGGATGCTGCGGCTCAGCGGATAGAGAGCGCCTCGGCCTGCTGACGGAAGGGTCCCGGGTTCGATTCTGGTCCAGGGCACATGCCCCGGTTGTGGGCTCGACTCCTCATAAGAGGCGAGCAGGAGGCACCTGATCAATGATTCTCTCTCTTCATTGATGTTTCTCTCTCTCTCTGAAATCAATATATATATATATATATATATATATATATATATATATATATATATTTAAAAATACAGTGCATGCCAAAACTGGTTTGGCTCAGTGGATAGAGCGTCAGCCTGCAGACTGAAGGGTCGCAGGTTCGATTCCGGTCAAGGGCATGTACCTTGGTGGCGGGCACATCCCCAGTGGGGGACGTGCAGGAGGCAGCTGATCGATGTCTCTCTCTTATGGATGTTTCTGACTCTCTATCCCTCCCTTCCTCTCTGTAAAATATCAATAAAATATATTTAAAAATAAATAAAAAGACAGTGCATTTGAAAGTGGGGACGTGAGCTGAAATGAGCCAGGGGGAGGCGGTTTACCAGGAAGGCCGGATGCCCAGCAGGACGGGTGCTCAGCATCCCTGCTGTTCCTCCTGTTTAAGGAGGTGCCATCGGGTGTCCCTGTGCCTGTGGCAGCCAAAGCTTCGCCTCACCGTGTCCCGCTGAGGGTACTTGCCCAGAGCCTGGGGGTGGGGCGGGGGTAAGTCATCGCTTCCACGTGCGGAACGCTGCTCTCCTCCACAGTGGGGTTCCACGGGGAAAGGAAACCGCATCCTCTCCCTCCGCCCCGAGCTGTAGGCGAAGGGGTGCGTCCCCTCCCTGAGTGAGGCTCCCCCCAAGCCCCGTCCTCATTGTAAACACAGGGCGCTTCTCTGTCTTTATTCACCTTCATGTCAAGTGCTGTGGTTTTGTTTTCCTATTTTAATCTCAGGCAGTTACAGGTCACTCCAGGGGCAGTAGCCGAGACTGAGACACCATCTCCCTCCTCCTCCCCCGGTTGGCAGGAGGCAGGGATGCTGAGAGCAAGTGCCATCTGAGTGTGTGTGTGAGTGTGTGTGGAGGGGGGAGCTAATTCAGGGCCTGATGACAAGTGGTGGGGAGAGGGGAGAGATGACCAGCCCTCTGGAGACTTGCATGCCCACCTCCAGTGTAAAGGGGTGGGTTCCATCAGCAGCTGCTTGTGTGAATGTAGCCGCTTGGTGAAGCTCATTAGATGGTTTAAGCCGCTCTGGCTTATATTTTCTTTTTTTTCCAAATGAAAAGCGCTAGATTCATATTCCAGAAATGTCTAGGATTAGGTCCTGAGAACTGCAGGAGCCTTCCTAAACTGTGATTGGCAGGGCTCCGGATGAGGACCAAGCGCGTTGGCACAAACACATAACCTCTGGCCTTCCCGCACCCGTTCAGCGGGCACAGGCGCCTGCGTGGTTTGACCTGAGCCAGGATTGAGATGGAGGGGCCCCTTCATACTGTGGGGTGAAATGTACACGTGTTCCCACTAAGATGCCCGCGTCCTCACCTCCACCATCCTCAGCAGGGATGTGGTTTTCAGGAACAGGAAACACTGATGATTCAGTTGTTCCAAGTCAGAAGCAGTTATTGGAATTAACTCGGAGTGAGAGACAATGTGGACAGCACAGAATTCAGAATTCGGCCTGATTTCCGGGAGAGGGGTGTGGTTAGTGGAGAGTCTGCCCTTCTGCCAGCCGCTGGCTAAAACCATGGCCTGTCTCTACTGCTTTCCAAATACAGTGGGACCTCGAGATACGAGTTCAATTCGTTCCGTAACCTTGAGGCGTGGGAAACTATGAGACGCTCGACAGTGGGTCGTGTGCAGCCGGCCGATCCGCGCGATGACTCCTCTCTCAAATGTTGCTCGTATTTCAAAGCAAACATCGCTCGCTCGACGGCTCGTATCTCAAAAATCTCATATGTTAGGGCACTCGTATCTCGAGGTACCACTGTATAGGGTCTCGAGCAAGGGACTTGAACTCTCTGTTGCCGTATCTGTAAAATGGGTTAATACCATCACTTGCTTCAGAGAGCTGTGAGCATAGCAGCTGCGTGGGAAGTGTTTAGGGAAGTATGTAACGCGTGCCGAGCATCATGGAAGGCTTCCTTCCATGTTCCTGAGCCTTCATCTGACCGGCACGTGGTGAGGAGGCCACTGCTCTGCTCAGAAGGTCTCCCGTGCCTTCCCATCTCACTCAGGACAGAGCGCGGAGGGCTCACAGCACCGCCACCTGCTGGAGCACCCGGCCCCACGCGGCTAGCCCTCCCTGCGGTCCCGCTCTGCTCCTGGCAGGCTGCCACCCTGGGTCTTGCCTGGACCACCGGCCACCCCGGACCTGCTCCCCCTCCTCCTGGAACAGCAGCCTTCCGGTCCTCAGCGTGGCTTGCCCCATCTCCTTCACAAGGCTCCGTCTTAGTGAGGTTTTGCCTGCGCCCCCTTCTTAGAAGTGCACCTCTCCCCCCATTCCCTAAACTCTCCTCTGCTCATTTCTCTCTCCCGGGTATCACTACCTGACATACTACTAGTCATTTTTAAAAAATATATTTTTAGCTGAATCCGGTGTGGCTCAGTGGATAGAGCGTCAGCCTGCGGACTGAAGGGTCCTGGGTTTGATTCCGGTCAAGGGCATGTATTTTGGTTGCGGCCACATCCCCAGTGGGGGGCGTGCAGGAGGCAGCTGATCAATGTCTCTCTCTCATTGATGTTTCTAACTCTCTATCCCTCTTCCTTCCTCTCTGTAAAAAATCAATAAAACATATTTTTAAATATATATATATATGTATATATATATATATATATGTATATATATATATATTTATTTCAGAGAGGAAAGGCAAGGGAGAGAGAAACATCTATGATGAGAGAGACTCATGGATTGGCTGCCTCCTACACGGCCTCCTACTGGAGATCGAGCCTGCAACCTGGGCATGTGTTCTTGACCAGAATTGAACTTGGGACCCTTCAGTCCGCAGGCTGTTGCTCTGTCCACTGAGCCACACCGGCCAGGGCTTATTAGTCATTTTTTATTGTTCATTATTTGTCTGCACAGACTGTACCCTCTGCCAGCTTGGACCTGTCAGCGTGTCCCTGTCCCTCCCGCCGGGCCGCAGAAGGCTGTGTGCTGCGTGTACACACCGGCTGGCCAGTCACTGGGCGGGGAGCACTTACTTGCCATCAGCGATGTTGACCGTGCGGAACAGGGGGTAGTCTTCGGGGGCGGGCTTCCCCAGGTGGTCTTCGAACAGAAAGACGGGCGACCTCCCGACCTCCACGCCGAGCTGCTGGATGCCGTGCTCATTGTAGATAGATAAGAGGAAAGACTGGATCCCTTTCTTGGGTTTTACGGTAAATAATATTGAAAAATCTTCCGGGAAAGTTCCTCCTGCGAACAAAAGTCCAGAGAGTCAGGTTCCGAATTTCCAAACTGCTCCAGGATCCCCCCGCTATTTGTCAGCTTTCTGTGCGGCCTCGGTGAGTCCCCTAAGTTCACGCAGTGATAACAGCACAGGTTTAATGAATAGCGTAATGTATGTCAAATGCTTAAGACAGTACAGTGGTACCTCGAGATACAAGTTTAATTCGTTCCGTAACCTATGAGATGCTCGAGTCGCGGTAAACTGGTGGGTCGTGTGCAGCCGGCCGATCTGTGCGATTACCCCTATCTCAAATGTTGCTCGTATTTCAAAGCAAAAATCGCTCGCTCGACAGCTCGTATCTCAAAAATCTCATATGTTAGGGGCCTTGTATCTCGAGGTACCACTGTACCTGGAATGCATTTTAGCAGCTAAAAAAAATAAAAAGATAAAAAATAAAAACTGAGGGGACCATGGCCAGGCAGTTCAGCTGGTCCTAGCATTGTCCCGATACACCAAGGTTGTGGATTCGACCCCTGGTTAGGGTACATACGGGAATCGGCCAATGAATGCATAAACAAGTAGATCAACAAAGCCACGCTTCTCTCCTTCTCTCTCTCTCTCTCTCTCTCTCTCTCTCTCTCTCTCTCTCTCTTCCCCCTCCCTCCGCCACTCTCTCAAATCAATTTAAAACATTAACAGCAAGTAGAGAAGAATCTCTGCTAAGCTTTTTCTGCAATAGCTGTCTAAGCTATATCGAGTTTAAAGCCACTTCAAGCACAGTAATTAAATAAAATTCAATAAAAAGTTAGGAAGCAAGATCATGATGCCGAGCACAGTATTGAGCACAGCGGGCACTTTTAAAGCACTCAACTCCTGCCGAAACCGGTCTGGCTCAGTGGATAGAGCGTCGGCCTGCGGACAGAAAGGTCCCAGGTTCAATTCCCCTCAAGGGTATGTACCTTGGTTGTGGGCACATCCCCAGTAGGGGGGGTGCAAGAGGCAGCTGATCGATGTCTCTCTCTCACTGATGTTTCTAACTCTCTATTCTTCTCCTTTCCTCTCTGTAAAAAAACAATAAAATATATTTTAAAAAATAAAATAAAATAAAGCACTCAAGTCCCACTTCTGGTGCCAGGTTTGTATTTGCTGTCTGTGCCTCCTTTAAGGCCGTCTGTCATCTCTCTGAAGAGTCAGGGTACGGACACGGAGTACACATATTCCTTCAGCCGTCCTTCCGAAAGCCAGAGCTTCTGATCAGTTTTTCCTATCACACGGCACAGTTCCACTAATAAAAAAGCTTATGTCATTCCAAATCAGAACTGTGAGACACTGGGCCAGTTTCATGGTAAATTCAAGAGGGCGACTGTCTCCTTCTCTCCTCCCCCACCATCACATCCCTACTACCCTGCAGGAGGAAGATCTGTATCTGTGCTTAGAAAGCATTTAGTCAATGAGTGTATTAGTTAAGTGAACAGCATCAGTAGATTCCATACAGTTAAGCAAAGAAAATGTGTATAAAATAAAGTCTACACGGAGAGAGGAAGGGGAGTTTTAGGAAATAACATATCTATATCAGACTGAAAAAAATTACAACAATTTAATCATCCAATCTGTACAGCAGTACCTTTGAATACTGTCCCTTTCTAACTAATGAGTAAAAGCTGTTAATTATAAAGGTATTTCCCAATATAAAATAGGCCAATAACCTTACAGATTATGGTTAAAAAAGAAAATATAGTTACCTTTAAAAAATCAGGATTTAATGTTAATCTAATCTAGGCAACCCACTTTAGTCTCTGTCTGGAACAGTGGTTCTCAACCTTTCTAATGCCAGGACCCTTTAAGACAGCTCCTCATGTTATGGTGACCCCCAACCATAAAATTATTTTCGTTGCTACTTCATCACTGGCATTTTGCTCCTGTTATGAATTGTAATGTAAATATCTGTCTTTTCCGATGGTATTAGGCTCTACAGCAGCGGTTCTCAACCTGTGGATTGCCACCCACCAGTTGAGAACTTCAAGCAGGGTCACCTACGATCCTTGGTTGTGTGCACATCCCTCAGTAGGGGGCGTGCAGGAGGCGGCTGATGGACGTTTCTCTCTCATCGATGTTTCTAACTCTCTATCCTTCTCCCTTCCTCTCTGTAATCCGGGACCCTCTCTCGCAATCCAGGACCACTGGCTCCTAAGCACTTGCCTACCTGCCTGCCTGATCGCCTCTAACACCTCTGCCTGCCTCCCTAATTGCCCTTAACATCTCTGACTGCTTGCCTCATCGCCCCTGACCACTTGCCTGCCTTTGCCTTGGCCCCCACCACCACAGCTTCATCCAGAAGGACGTCCGGGATGACGTCCAGAAGGTCGTTAGGTTGTCTGGTCTAATTAGCATATTACGCTTTTGTTGTTATAGATGACATGCTCCCCACCATAACTGCGCATTATAAAGTAGGATAAAAAGAAACAGGGAGCAGTAACATAGCAGTCACCACAGTATGCAGGGAACTTACCTGAAAAGAGCTGTTTTGTCGGGGCGCTGAGCTGAGCCTGCTTTGAAACTCTGTAAGCAGTATCCGACCCTTTCGCATTCTTTCTGTTTGTGCAAAAGCCCGTTGTTTTTGATATTCCCTCTGGAGAATTGTGAAAATCTAGAGCTTTTAGTACATCAACTGGAGCAGCTGAAAAAAATAAAAGAAAAATGTAATTGAACAAAACAATGGGATATAAAAACGAGTGTTTTTTAACGGAGGAAATCGTTGGCGGTTCCACCTACAGAATCTGTGTAGCACCTGTCCTGTTTCCCTAACATCTGGGTGGGGAGTGAGGAGTGGGGACGCAGGTCGAGAAGAAGCCAAATCATTTCTGAATACAAAGGAGCTCTAGCAGGAACCAAGCAATGCCAGAGCAAAGCAGAGTATTTACTTTTACGTAAATATTTATGCGTTGTATGTATATAGACTGAGAATTTCATATGACTCTGCAGCCATCCTGATGCACCACAGCTTCAATTTATAAAACCTTTAATTATTCTAAATAATTGCATTGTTTGGCACTGAAGGGAAAGGCAGCATCTGCAATGCTCCATTAACTTCTAACAGATTTACTATTCAACTCTTCACAATGTAAACAAAGGTGATTTGGAAGATTCAGACTCAGAATAAGTATTATGCATAAATGCTGCCAAGGAGCAGTTACTAAGTCACATTGTCTGCACAAAGATAAGATAATAAAGAATAATAACAGAACGTAAGGCCCTTGTTTTGCATGCTTTGTGCTATTTGTTATTCGCAAGGTACTTTATAGAAGTCTGCACATCTGTGTGTATGCGTGCATCTGTGTTTTGTGTGCCTGCCTGAATGTATGGATGTATAATTTCTGACTTGCACCACGTACATTTGCCAGAGTTAATGCATGGACATTGCTTCATGCTTCGAGATCTAAAGTCCCTGGAGATGAGGAACCCTGCCCGCCCCCCTTTTATGTAGTCTCAGGGTGTAGGGTCAGGCCTATTTGTGGGCAGATGCATAAGTTTTCCAAATCCAGTTCATCCCAGCTGCCCCCACGGCCATGAGGTGATTGGTAGAAAATAAGTTTGGAACCTTAAACTTGCCCCTCAGATAAGCATGATGCTTTAAACAGCTGTACTGGAATAAAATTCACATGCCAGGCAATTTAAAGTGACCGGTATAATACACTATCCTATGTAATAAAAGAGTAAGATGCAAATTAACCATCACTCCACCACACCCACCAGCCACACCCACCAGCCAATCAGGAGCGAGTATGCAATTTAACCCAACCAAGATGGCTGCAGCCATGGAGCAAGTAGGAGGCTTGGGTATCCCCGGCGATGGAGGAAGCCGGAAGCCAAGCTTTCCACATACCCTGGCTGGCCCTGAACTCTGCTTAAGGCTACAAAGTTTCAATTATAGAAGATAAATAAATCCCAACAAAAATGGCTGTGGACACAGAACAAGCAGGAGGCTTGAGCCTCCTCTCAAGACTACAAAGTTTCAATTGTAGAAGATAAATAAATCCGAGATAGCAGGGCCTCCGCTTGGGTTGCCAGGGGGCGTGGCCTGATGCAAACCAAAACAAGACCCTCGCACGGGCCACCCCACACCCCAAGGGAATCCCCACACTGATCTGGGACACCTACCCTTCAGGACAGACCAGCTGGCCCCCACCCATGCACCAGACCTCTATCCTATCTAATAAAAGAGTAGTATGTAAATAGACCATTACTCCAACACAAGATGGCTGCCCCCATGTAGACACAAGATGGCCAGCAGGGGAGGGCAGTTGGAGGGACCAGGACTGCACGGGAGGGCAGTTGTGGGTGATGAGGCCAGCAGGGGGGGGGGGCAGTTAGGAGTGACCTGGCCAACAGAGGAGAGAAGTTGGGGGTAAATGGGCCTTCAGGGAAGGGCAGTTGGGGGGACTGAGGCCTGCAGGGGAGAGCAGTTGAGGGGGGACCAGGTCTATAGGGGAGGGCTCTTAGGGGCAATTGGGCCAGGAGAGGAGCAATCAGGCATCAATCAAGCTGTCATGGGAGTGGTTAGGGGGTAATTAGGCTGGCAGGCAGAGGCAGTTAGGGGCAATCAGGAAGGCAGGCAGGTGAGCAGTTGGGAGCTAGCAGTCCTGGATTGTGAGAGGGATGTCCGACTGCCGGTTTAGTCCCGGTAAGATCTGGTCTAAATGGGCAGTTGGACACCCTTGGAGGGGTCCCAGATTAGAGAGGGTGGAGGCTGGGCTAGGGGATACCCCCCGCCCCCCATGCACCGAGCCCCTAGTTCATTTATACATCTCATTATTATATATATCATCGAAGTTGCCACTTTAAAGTACAAAACTGAGTAGCACAGTTATATTCACGTTGTTGTGAAACCATTGCCACTATTTCTGAAACTTTTTCCGCACCCCAGACAGAAACTCTAGATCCCTTAACCAATAGCTGCCCATTTCCCCCTCCTCCAGGCCACTGGTGACCTCTACTCCTTTCTGTCCGTATTAATTTGCCTATTTCAAATATTTCACATAAGTGGAATCATAAAATATTCCTCAAAACACTCAACATAGAAGTGCCATATGACCAAGCAATTCCACTCTCAGAGATGTACCCAAAATGTTGAACGTTGGGACTTAAACAGATACCTGTATGTCCATGGTCACTGCTGCGCTATCCACACTAGTCAGGAAAAACGTGGAAATAACCCAAGTTTAGATCCATATGTGAACAGGATGTGGTGTATTCATGTGCTAAAACATGAGGCAGCCATAAGAAGGAATGAAGTTCCGATACATGCTACAACCTAGATGAACCTTCAAAAACACAGCACCCTATGAAGTAAGGCAGGCATCAAAGGACAAATGAGTATTTTTAGACCTTCCAATTTCCTGATCCGCCACCAAGTCTCATTTAATTCGCGGAGCAAGTAAAACCAGCAATCATGAGCTGGAAACGCTGTGATAAAAGCAGACTTCAGAATTACTCAATATGCTTACCTTCTATTGGCTATTTTTACTCAAAAATTATAAATTTCAGAGAAGGCCGTGTGCCAGCCAGTGTTATCAGGGAGTCTGAGACCTCTCCTTACTTCACGCATTTAGATTCTAATGAAAAAAGACTCTGTTTATGCCCTGGTAAGTTAGTAGGAGGCAGTACCTCCATTGAAGTAGATTTTGCAAAGCCCTGTTTTGGTCAGACGGGAGAAAAATCAGTTCTCGTGTAAAGTGAGAACCAATTATTATTGCTTGGAAAACTCTCAGTTGTTAGTTAAAAAAAAAACTAAAAAAAAAAAAACCAGCATCATCATCAAATTTCAAAACAGACATTTGCTAGTTCTGGGAGGACTTCCTGAGATAATGAAATTGGGGCTTACGTATCAGGAGATATCATCACCGCAATTTATCACACTCGGAACGCAGAGGGGGTCTGCTACCATGGGGATCTCTGAAAATTACCATTTCCATTCGTATTTCTGACAGTAACGGCCAGTCTGTTCTAGAATCTGCCATGAACGATGGCATTGCCCGCCTGGTCCTGTCCTCGGTTCATTAAATTCTGGGCAGAGCTGACTTTGCTGTGTACAAACCTGTGAATGAGTTTTATACACTTCACCTTTGATGGCATAACTAATGTGCTTTCCTTTCATAATAAAGACGTCTACTTATTCCAAACTTCTGAACGAACATGTCATACAATCCAGGAGAGTACACGCACAGCGCTTCAAATATATGTAAAAATACCTTTTCTCACTGAGACTGGTTTGGCTCAGTGGATAGAGCATCCACCTGCGGACGGAAAGGTCCCGGGTTCGATTCTGGTCAAGGACATGTGTCTTGGTTATGTGCACATCCCCAGTGGGGGGCGTACAGGAGGCGGCTGATCGATGTCTCTCTCTCATTGATGTTTCTAACTCTATCCCTCTCCCTTCCTCTGTAAAAAATCAATAAAATATATTTTAAAAAACAAAAAACACCTTTTCTCGATGGAAATCAGGCAGTTCCAAGGGATCATTACCTCTATCAAATCTGATACTTTTAGCTCAGCCTTGGAATATGTAAAGAAAAATAATAGCAGGGAAGAGCATTTTTTTTTACGATAGCCCTGCTGGTGAGGGCCCAGATTTTAGGCCAATGTGACAACTGAGCATCCTTACTTTCCTGCGACGACACAACTCAGACCACATACATGTCCAGAGAGTCTAGTGCGTGCCAATCATGGGGCTGAGTTTATCTCAGGCGGTGGTGACCCCACAAGCCATTCAGAGCTCTGTCCTCTCATCCCCACTGCGCAGAGGAAGGAACTGGGAACCAGAAAGCCAGGATCCAATAGAGTCCTCGTGGCTAGACCCCAGAGATAAACACACAGCGTATGGAAACGGAAGCCGAAACATCACACACTGGAATTACAGTGGTACCTCGAGATACGAGTGCCCTAACATACGAGATTTTTGAGATACGAGCCGTCGAGCGAGCGATTTTTGCTTTGAAATACGAGCAACAGTTGAGATAGGAGTCATCGCGCGGATCGGCCGGCTGCACACGACCCACCCGTTTACCGCGACTCGAGCATCTCATAGTTTCCCACACCTCAAGGTGACGGAACGAATTAAACTCGTATCTTGAGGTACCACTGTATCTGGAGGCCGGTCCAGGATGCCTGACGTTCACGCTGGCTTTACGCTAAGCTCGGTGCAAGCTGCAGGTGTAGCTTTACTGGGGGGGAGCCCGCTGCTGACAGCCACAGCGCCCTATCTGTTTGCTTTATCTTATCTCCTGGCTCGGAAGCCATTAGGAAAAGGACATCTGGAGAGTTGAAAGACCCGGACAGGGCCATAAAGGCTGTCATTCTTCCGAGAAGAAAAGGCGGCAGCCCCCGTGGTCCTGGTCCCCGCTGTATGCAGGCAAACAAGACACACAATGAGCCACGACGTCCTTCGGCCCCGCTATCTCTTCGCGGGGTGACCCTCTCCAGGGGCAGGGGCACGCTCTGACCCCTGCCTACTGCCCACACAATGCGATGGAAATCCACTCCCTTTGCAGGATCCACGAAGACCGCTCTTTTTCCTCCTGGCGGGTGCTTTTGTAGAAACCCGCGGTATGAAGCTCTTCCAAAAAGTTACAAAAGAGGAACATCTTCCAAAACCGGTTTGGCTCAGTGGCCTGCGGACTGAAAGGTCCCAGGTTCGATTCCGGTAAAGGGCATGTATTCTGGTTGGGGGCACATCCCCAGTAGGGGGCGTGCAGGAGGCAGCTGATCCATGTCTCTCTCTCATGGATGTTTCTAACTCTCTATCCCTCTCCCTTCCTCTCTGTAAACAATCAATAAAATATATTTTAAAAAAATAGGAACATCTAACAGAGATGCCAACATGATTATTTTTCGAAGGTCACAAACATGTAGCTCAGCGAAACAAATCTTAAAGTTTTTCTTTTACTTTCAGGTAAAATCAATGTTAAATTAAGCCACTGTGACATCTGCCTCTTATTGGATCTCATCATCATCACGGCATTCAACAAATTCTTACAAGGTGGGTCTCAGGTTTGATACACGCGTGCATGTGTGCGCGCACACAGGGAAACTATTCCTTGTTTATTACCTACACTGCAACTGTTTGAAGGTGAAAAGTAGAGAGTGATTTGAAGCGACTTCGGTATTTCTACGAGAAGTGAAATTTCCAAAGTCCAGGCAAATCCTAAAAGCCTTGGATCATTGGTTCTCAACCTGTGGGTCGCGACCCCTTTGGGGGTCAAATGACCCTTTCACAGGGGTCGCCTAAGACCATCGGAAAATGCAGATATTGACATAACAATGCATCACAGTAGCGACATTTCATGGTTGGGGGTCACCACCCCATGAGGAACTGTATGCAAGGGTCGCGGCCTGAGGAAGGTTGAGAACCACTGGCTTGGATCGTTTCTACGCTGCCAACAGAGATGGCGCACGTCATGATTCGCCTGTCAGATGGGCACAGCACGAGAGCATTTTGTCCGAAGCCCTTTCCTGGCGTCTGTGGTGGCCTTTCCCTGTTTATTCCACGGGAGAATGGATCGCAGAGCCCCGGGCGGTGCCTAACAGCCATTTAACTGTTTGGCCTGGTTTTCTCTTTTATTGTCGTGAATCCTCACCGGAGGACATTTTTCCACTGATTTTTAGGGAGAGTGGAAGAGAGGGGGAGAGGTGGAGAGAAAGATCCATGTGCGACAAACACATCGATGGGTCACCTCCTACTCTCACCCCGATCAGGGCCCAGGATGGGGAGGAGCCTGCAATCGAGGTACATGCCCTTGAGACCAGAATGGATCCCGGGACCCCTGGGTCTGCAGGCCCAAGCTCTACCCTCGGAGCCACACCGGCCAGGGCTCTGGGTTGTGATTCATCTGCACGACGCAGCTGATGTGAGCTGGCCAAACTCTGCTGCATGTCGGCCTACTGTGTGTACCCCTTCAAAGCAGCCCGCTGACCAGCGGGTGTCTGCGCATGCCTGGCCTATGAATACTGGCCCTGGGCATCTGTGCGGCCTGGCTACGTCACTGAGGGGCCTTGGGCCTCAGCGGGCACATCTGTGAAAGCACCACAGGAGCACTTCACTAAGGAATGTTTGTGAGTTGGTGTTTGGCATGATGCCCCGAACAGCGGCTGGGGCACTCCTGTGGGCGAAGACCGCCCCGCTGTCTGGTACACGCGATAGGCGTGGCTTTACATGTTCATATGGTTGAAAACAACTCAAAGCAGCATGATATTTTACGACACATGAAAGTTGTCTGAGGTTTAGAAGTCAACATCCACAGGTAACAGCTTTTACTGTAGAAAGCTACCGCCATTTATTCAGGGGCTGTCCACAGCTGCCTGCCAACGAGGACAGAGCCGTGTGGCTGTGACAGAGACAGCGTGGCCCGCAGACAATGAGGACAGAGCCGTGTGGCTGTGACAGAGACAGCGTGGCCCGCAGACAATGAGGACAGAGCCGTGTGGCTGTGACAGAGACCCAGTGGCCCGCAGACAATGAGGACAGAGCCGTGTGGCTGTGACAGAGACCGAGTGGCCCACAGAAGTTAAACTACCGACCAGCTGGCCCTGGCGAGCTGAGCCCGAAGGACGAGTAGAGTTCATCACTGGCGGGGAGGGCCACAGAAGTGCCCAAAAATGGCAGCACGGAGTTCAAGGACATGACAGTGGCCGTGGCTGCCGGATGTGACATCAACACTCAACGTACTTAGGAGCCCAAATCCTCCCGGGGGCCCCACTGCTCTTGAGAAAACCACATCTCTTCCACGACTTCTCAGCCACACACTCCAAGGAGGTGTCTAACTCACTCCTGCTCGTTTCCCCGACCCCAAATACCATGCTCCTGCGATAATAACCATCGTCCAGCTTCTGAGATTCTTACCGTTCCTTCACCGGGGTATTTCTCAATCCTCCCCCCACTGGCTGAGGAGGGCGGACTGAGTTTTCAGCCCTCACTGCCATCTGAGTCCCCTGGAGCGCTCTGAAGGTGTGGATGCCGGGGGCGACATGCACACTAATGACTATGATGATGGGGGTGGGGACCAGACATGCCTGCATATGTGTGTGTTTTTTAAATATATTTTATTGATTTTTCACAGAGAGGAAGGGAGAAGGATAGAGAGCTAGAAACATCGATGAGAGAGAGACATCGATCAGCCACCTCCTGCATGGGGATGTGCCCACCACCAAGGTACATGCCCTTGACCAGAATCTAACCTGGGACCTTTCAGTCATCAGGTTGATGCTCTATCCACCGAGCCAGACCGGTTTCGGCGCATGCGTATGTGTTTGTGTGGATTTCGAGTTTCCCAGACGAGTCCAGTGGGCAGCCAGGATGAAAGATGGTGCGTTCAGGCGTGGCCAGCCTTCCGATCTCCACCCACGCCTGACTGCCTCCAGGAAACTATTACTTCTCCTCCCAGGCCGGGTTATGGGCCGTCACAAGTGACCCAGGACCCTCTGTTCACCTGGGTGACTCCACACGCTCCTGGGTTGGCTTGCTTAATTATCTCATTTTCCCTCTGGGATGCATGTTCTCAGGCACATACAGTTACTGTCATGTTGACCTGCTTCACACTTAGACTACCTAAAATTTCCTCTCTCTCTCTCTCTCTCTCTCTCTCTCTCTCTCTCTCTCTCTCTCTTCCTTCCCCTCTCTGTCTCTCTCAATCTCTAAGCTCCTAAACTACTTGTACTTCATTACTTAATGTTTGCCTCCGTCGATGATTGTAACTCTGACAGCAAACCTCAGCATTACTGACCTTCACTATAGTATTCATAACCAACATAGCAACTGACACACGTAAATAATCAATAGTGACATATGAATGAATGAATGAATGAATGAACGAATGAACGAGCAAGCCAGCAGCTACTTCCTGCCTCAGACTGCAGCTTCCTTCCCATGGGGCTGAGGAGCAAGGCCTAGGAGTGACAGTCACAAACAGAGTCTGCCGAGCTGCCGAGTCCAGCTGCTGCCGGTTGATTCCGGGGCGGCAAGAGCACGGGTCCAAAGAGGCCCGCCTAACACCCGGACTTTCCAGGGAGCCACTTGCCCGCACCTTGCACCTCACACCACAGGCCACATAGGAAGCGCTTCAAGGAGAGAAATAAAAATAAGATGGAACACAGAAAGAATCACACACACACACACACACACACACACACACACCCCTCAGGCCTGAGTGCTTCGCTGCCCCGAATGTGACCAAGCCAGGAGCGCTCTCTGTTACTAGCAGGAGGTAAGGGCTGATCAAACATGAGCGAGAAGAGACTGGTTACTCCAGTTTAACTACCATCAATATCCTCTATATTTCAAAATTATAACCACTTTTTTAAAATATATATACATATTTTATTGATTTTTACAGAGAGGAAGGGAGGGGGAGAGTTAGAAACATTGATGAGAAAGAGAAACATCGATCAGCTGCCTCTTGCACGCCCCCTACTGGGGATGTGCCCGCAACCAAGGTACATGCCCTTGACCGGAATCGAACCCGAGACCCCTCAGTCTGCAGGCCTACGCTCTATCCACCGAGCCAAACCGGCTTTGGCAATAACAGGTCTTAATAAATAGGAAAACACAGACGACAATGAAGAGCTCAGTGTCAGTGGCTGAACTTCCGGCGTCCAGCGCAAGCCCAGCACCTGTTGTGGGCATGACGCTGGGGGACACTCACTCACGAAGACTCGGCTTCTTCACCTTCACCTCACTGGGAGAATTAAATGACAGAAGGTACCTTAACCTTTGACCCCCAGTAAGCATGGAGTAAAGTAACCTCTAAAGGCATGGTCTCTTCACAATGTCACCCTTTGGCACACCTCTGCCAGTCCCAGTGAGCGCCACCCAGAGGCCCCACCCCCTCATTCCCGGTCTTCCTCCCTCTGCGGGCCTGGGACTCTCTCCACCATGGAGGAGAGGACGGCACCGCTTTCTCTCCTGGAAATGTCCATGAAAACTGCGACGCTGAGCAACCTCCCAGCATGCTCGCTTTAAAATATATATATATATATATAATTGATTTTTTACAGAGAGGAAGGGAGAGGGATAGAGAGCTAGAAACATCGATGAGAGAGAAACATCGATAAGAGTTGTACAGTTTACATTTACTGAATGGCTGTCTCCTGCACACCCCCTACTGGGGATATACCCAAAACCAAGGTACACGCCCTTGACCAGAATCGAAGCTGGGACCCTTCAGTCCATGGGCCTTAGCTCTATCCACTGAGCCAAACCTGTTAGGGCTTTTTTTTTTTAATTGATTTTTAGAGAGAGGAGAGGGGGGGAGAGAGAGAGAGAGAGAAGCATCAATGTGAGAGTGTAACATCGATCGGTGTGACCCTAAAACCAGGCCCGTGCCCAAACGGGAATCGAACCAGCAACCTTCTGGTGCATGGGACAACTCCCTCCCAACTGAGCCATAGCAGCCAGGGCCCCCAGCATGCTCTTATGTCCCCCTAGGTACGTACAACCCAGGAGACCTCCTGGAACCTAACAGCTTACACAACCCAGTGGGTCTCAAATCTGTTTTCATGCTCCCTCTCCAATGCCGCCCTTGACACTAATACGCGGACATCCTTAGCATTTCCCCTTGTATATAATTTTTCTTGGCATTGCATAGACATTAAAATATAACTGTAGCCTTAACACAGTAAAGCTATGATATGAGCTACATATTAAAAAGTTTTAAAAAAACAGTATCTTAGTGTCTTTCCTATTATATCAAACACATTCATGCTGCATACCAGCCTTGTATTAATCAACCTACATGGAGTATTAAGAGACAAAAAATAATGATCTGAATTCATATTTAGAATGTATGGAAGTTCACCTTTCAATGACTCTATGGCACAAATAATATCCATGGAAATCATGAATATTTCCTACTTTCCAATGCAGTTTTAGCAGAAAAAAAAAAATTACCAGATTTTTCTGTGTGTCTTCTGTAATCTAATCTTGTAGTAAAAAAAAAATAAAAGAAAAAGTGCAAAATGTGAGAAATAAACGGCTGGGAAACATTAGCAAACTGTAAGCATGGAAGAGGAGAGTTGTACAGTTTACATTAATGCCAGTGTTTAGAGTTTATTTTCCCCAAAGGAGTTCTGTAACAAATTTAAATGCTTTTTCCATTTTAAGCCTGTGTTTAGAGAAGATATTTCCTACAGAAAACAATATGAATATAATAAGTACAAGCATCCAAGGCTCAAGCTTTTAAGGGGCATCTTGAAAGAAAAACGAGTTTCTGATATTCCAAAAAAGCACAGCTTCAAAGTGAGAATGACTCAGACAAAGACAATAGGAAACAGAATCCTGGAGTTTTAGCCATTTTATGGTTAATTTCATCAAACCCAGCACCTAAACAAGCCTACTGGAACTACAATTTCAGAAAAAGATTAAATGTAAATGTACAACTCTGTGAAAATGTCATTAAAAAAAAACAAACACAGAGTTACATAGTGGAATTCAAAACGGGAAAGGTCATGGGAAAAAATCCATAGTGAAATACAGGGTATGGCAAAAGTAGGTTGACAGTTGTTCATATGGGAAATATAATTAACCCATAACAATACAAGAATAAACTGTCTTTTACATACACCTGTAAACCTACTTTTAAAAAATATATATATTTTATTGATTTTTTTACAGAGAGGAAGAGAGAGAGAGAGATAGTTAGAAACATCGATGAGAGAGAGAGATCGACCAGCCGCCTCCTGCACGCCCGCCACTGGGGATGTGCCCGCAACCAAGATACATGCCCTTGACCGGAATCGAACCTGGGACCCTTCAGTCCGCAGGCTGAAGCTCTATCCACTGGGCCACACCAGTTTCGGCTGTAAACCTAACTTTTTAAAAAGATACCTGTATTTTCCGGTGTATAAGGTGACTTTTTAACCCAGGAAAATCTTCTCAAAAGTCGGGGGTCATCTTTTTTTTTTTTTTTGGTGTAATGTTCCTTGTATGAATATATCACAACTTATTATGATGTCTTGTAGGACGGGTATATCCCAAACTCTCTATTTTAACTGGAAAAGTTGGGGGTTGTTTTATATGCCAAGTCGTCTTATACGCTGGAAAATATGGTATGTTTTTGATTTTAGAGAGAGGAAGCAAGAGGGAGAAAGAGGAACATCTATCAGTAGTCTGCCTCCTGCACCCCCCTCCTGGGAGCTGAGCTTGAAACCCTGGCAGGTGCCCTGAATGGGATCAAACCCGGGACCTTTAGGTGCAGAGGACAATGCCCACTCGCTGTGTCACACCAGCCGGGACTGTCAATGCCCTCTTGCCCCAGCCTGTGTTCTGAATCGGAATTAATGGTGTGAATCCCATCAACATCCATGGCAGTCACTGCCCATTTTGTTGAGAATGTTTTCCAACTCTGAGATATCCAGAGGTTGGGGGAAACCACAAACCCCAGGGCCTCAGATCCAGCACCGACCAGAACAACCCATGGATGTGTTTGATCCGCGTGCTCATTTCCCGGACAGCATCTCATCTGTCATTGCTGTGTCTGCCTCAACGGCTCAACGTTTCTCCCCTCTGTTCCTAGGTAACACGCATCACTGCTCTGCTAAACCAGGAGACCGAGTACCACCTCCAGGCCCACATGGATGCAACTAGAACCACAGACAACTGAATCTGTGTGCGTGGCACCACCAACTAAGCAGAGTGGTTTATGTGTAAATACGTTAAAGGGATGAAAAGTCAAAATTGATTTGGCTCGGTGGATAGAGTGTCTGCCTGCGGACTGAAAGGTCCCGAGTTCGATTCTGGTCAAGGGCATGTATCTTGGTTGCAGGCACATCCCCAGTAGGGGGTGTGCAGGAGGTGGCTGATCGATGTTTCTCTTTCATCGATGCTTCTAACTCTCTATCCCTCTCCCTTCCTCTCTGTAAATATATTAAAAATAAAATATATTTTTAAAAAAGAGAGATGAAAAGATGTGGGTATCCTTTGGGTAATAAATAGGCCTACAAGCTGCCCAAATAATTTAAGGCAATGTTTGTACTCCAAAATTATTCCACAGTCTACATAAATTTAAACGGGACACTGCTTTTTATAGATGGCAAATATTTGATTAGCACAAAGGAGAAAAATAAATCAGTGAATGAGAATAAGAAGGATTGCAGAGGAATGGGTATCAAATAAGAAAGATAGTTAAGGCTCTAGTAGGAAGAGAATGTTTGAGCACATTCTAG
Organism: Lasiurus cinereus; assembly: GCA_011751065.1. Lineage (NCBI taxonomy): Eukaryota > Metazoa > Chordata > Mammalia > Chiroptera > Vespertilionidae > Lasiurus > Lasiurus cinereus. The sequence continues at coordinate 1,401,428 of JAAGEH010000188.1, read as the reverse complement.
AGAGGCCTCAGAGGCGCCTACTGTTGGTTTTTTTGTTTTGTTTGTAGATAAGCTTTGATTGATTCCAGAGAGAGGAAGAGGGAGAGATAGAAACATCAACGCTTCAAGAGAATCATTGATTTGCTGCCTCCCGTGCGCCCCCTACTGGGGATCGAGCCTGAAACCCGGGCCTGTGCCCTGATCCTGAGTAGAGCTGTCACTGAGCCACCCTAGCCGGGCCACCTGCTGCTTTTACTGAAAGGCATTCTAAGCAAAAGGAACCTGAGGCGGGCGCAGGCCTGGATGTTAGAGGAAATGCAAGGAGACAAATATGTCTTCAGCCAAGGGAACCAAAAAAGTGTCAGGGATGAGTCAGAGAAACAAGTGGGGGGGGGCATGTTGAAGGCAACTGGATAGAACCTGTGAGATCAGGATGTTGGGACTTGATTCCAGCTGAGGTGGAAAACCACTGGGAGCTGAGAGGTTGGGATTAACATGATCAGCTGATTTTCTAGACTCCACTATGGCTGTGTGTGGAGAATGGAATATGGGAGCACCCAAGTGGAATCAGAGAGCAGACGGGGAGCAATTGCAACCTTCTGGGTGTCAAAGGGTATTGTGTGGAGGGAGGGATCAAGTACTGGGTGAGGGTGTGGGTGTTCGGAACACGGAGCGAGCAGGAGTTGCGGATGGCTGGGGGTGGAGGAGAGAAACAGAGCCTGCACTGCCTCTGGGGGTGTTAGGACAAGCATCACTGAGTTTATTGCCATCAGCTGAGAAGGGGTGATGGGGAGAGGAGCAGGGTGCAGGGGGTAGTTCTGCAATCCGGTGTCCAGCAGGTTAATTGTGAGACACCTTCATCAATGCCTTTGGAAAGGGCTGGAGAGGCAGGGGAGTGAGTGTATACGTCTGAGGTTCAAGGAAAGATCTGGGGTCGAAGTAGATCGAAGGGTGTGGACAGTCTGTGGTATTGAAAACTGTAATTAGCTTAATGACGTGGTTATTTCAAAACTTTATTCTTTCCCTGAACGAAATCATTATGACTTAAAACTCTGTGTAATAAGTATGTTTTGTTCTCTCAAATAACCAACATAGAGATCGCGGTTCACTGTATTAATCCTCAGAGACAAGAAGGACTGTTTACAATTTCTGAGCTAAAGCATGCTATCATTTGGGTCATACCGAGAACAAGGTTTAACCATGTTGGGCTATCTCTTGGCTTTTAACAGATTTTACCAACGTGTCCACACATCCAGGTAACCTAGCCCCGCCCCCCACCCCCACAAAATAGGCAGATTATTCGTTCATATTTTGTTCACGCCTCTGATGGCCATATACGTGCCAATTGTCAGAGGGTTGGCTCTACCGTGGGTTGGCTCTATGGTGGGTTGGCCACCCCAGAAACAGCAGCCTGGCCCTGGTCTGGCTTATTAGAGGGCACTCGGGCACCATCAACTGGAACCACTGGGTATGGCACCCACCCTGCCCACTTAGCAACACCCCCCTGTGGTTTTTAATTCGTCACGTGATTCCCCAAAAGTCTATCCATGTGGTCTTGTGTTATATGGCCCTGCCACTCCCCCAGCCTCGGCGCTCTCCCTCCTGGGGGCAGACACACCCCGGAGAATGGACTTGCCTCCTGCCGTCTACACAATCATGGCGCCAGTGCAGCACCCCGAAGACCTCCTTTCGTTCCCATGGTTACGGAGCAGCCTCCATCCTGCACTGTCTCTTACCACAAACGCTTAGAGGAAGTGTAACTTGGAAGCAGAAGTAATATCCCAACGGCGTTTCTGATTTCTACGGGGCCGAAGTCAGGAACATGTTTATTGTAAGATAGTCAAGTGTGTCCAATCCCATGGGGTGACGGTGATGTTGAAAAGAGCGGTTCGCATGGGCATGCATTCCATCAGCTGCCAGGAGAGGAAGGGCTTTTGGAAAAGCATCGAGACCAGGGGTCGGCAAACTCATTAGTCAACAGAGCGGCAAACCTCGGCTCACGAGCCACATGCGGCTCTTAGGCCCTTGGAGTGTGGCTCTTCCACAAAATACCGCAGCCTGGGCGAGTCTATGTTGAAGAAGTGGCGTTAAAAGAAGTTTAAGTTTAAAGAATGTGGCTTTCCAAAGAAATTTCAATCGTTGTCCTGTTGCTATTTGTACTGTTGACTAATGACTTTGCCGACCACTGGGCTAGGCCACAGTTGATCTCAGGCCCGTTTTGCAGAGCCGCTGCTGTCAGACAGCAGACTTACTGATGGAGCGACTAGCGCCTCACAGATACATAACCTCTCGCTGACTCCCAGTGTCCCGTCCAGAAGCGAGGCACATCCCATTGCACGTCCCTTTCTTTCCTGCTACAGAAGCTTTGTCACCCCTTGACTGAGAATCAAAATGACTGTGAGCCTCATGAAACACCGCTCAGATTTCGTGCATAGTATCAGCAGAAATCTGTGTAGTACACGTCTGTAGACACTGGCAATGATTGATATACATTATCTCATCACCACTCAGGTCTTTAATGAGGTTATTGAAGACAATTCATTAGAGCTACCACTGACACCTTCACTCCATTCGACCAAGACTTACCAAACACATACTATGTGACAGAAGCCGTTCTACGTGCTTGCAACATACTCAATAAAACAGATAAAGATACCTACGCTAGTGGTTTTCTTTTTTAAATATATTTTCATTGAATTTTAGAGAGAGGAAGGGAGAGGGGGGTAGAGCAATAAGAAACATCAACAAGAGAGCAACATCACTGAGCTGCCTCCTGCACGCCCCTTACTGGGGATGGAGCCCACAATCCAGGCATGTGCCCCGACCAAGAACCCAGCTGGTGACCTCTTGGTTCATGGGACAGTGCTCAACCACTGAGCAACACCGGCCAGGCCCCAGGCTAGTGATTTTAGTGTAAAATTGTCATGGATAACCATAGACTATAAAAAATATATACATTCTTCCAAAACAACTCTACAGCCACTATCTACCAATTATATTCAGGACTTGAAATGATATATTCCTTGCTTAAAGATGGTACTTCAGCTGAAACCGGTTTGGCTCGGTGGATAGAGCATCGGCCTGCAAACTGAAAGGTCTCAGGTTCGATTCCGGTCAAGGGCATGCACCTTGGTTGCGGGCACACCCCCAGTAGGGGGCGTGCAGGAGGCAGTTGATCGATATTTCTCTCTCACTGACGATTCTAACTCTCTATCCTTCTCCCTTCCTCTCTGTAAAAAATCAATAAAATATATTTTTTTAAAAAGATGGTACTTCATAATAGAATTATATGTATAATATGCAAAATTACATTCTAACATGAAGAATGTTGACTAAAATAATTATAAAGCAATACATATGAATGGGCTGCTCTTTCTAATAGTTATTAAGCAAAATCAGACAATCCCTAATAGCAAACAAAACAGATTAAAAAGCTCAAGAATGAGTATGTGACATAAGTTTTCCCAGTGATTACTTTTCGGATATCATTCTCGGGTTAAACGTTCCTGTTTCCCAGTGGACAAGAGAAACGATGATTTGTGTTGGGGGCCGAAGCAGAAACGCCCTCCCTGTGTGTGTTTGCTTCCCTCTCTCAGATCACCACGTTAAAGCAAAGACAGTCCCTCCGTAGCTTTAAATATTCAGAGGCATCTTTGGAGAGAGAGCGTAAAACGGTTTCCCAGATGCAGAGAGCTAGAGGGACATTCCAACTCGCTCATTTTAGAGCGGGAGGAAGGGGAAGGGAGGGTGGGCTGATCACTGCCAACAGGCGGACAGAAGTCCCTCCCACCACCCCAGGACAACTGGGTTTCCACCTGGTCCAGGCCCGGGCAAAGTGAGAAGATAATAATAACTAAAGAGTGGCTGTGTCACCTACTGTGCATTCTGGCATCTTACAGACACTGGGGGACAGAAATAAAACCAAACTGCCTTCACTAACTACCCTGTTTTCCCGAAAGTAAGACATCCCCCGAAAATAAGACCTACTCCCAGTTTTGCCTCTGGCACCCCCGGGAAAATAAGTCCTCCCTGATCATAAGGCCTCCCCCGAATAGAAGGCCCCTGAAGCTACCATCAGGCGTCTGACTCCTGATTTAAAGAGACCTCGCCCTGCCTGAGCAGCTCCGGCTGCGCTGTGGCCCATCAGAGAGCTGGTTGGTGATGACAACCAAACCATAGACAGGTCATACATTTCCTTTTTTTTTGTTTTTGTTCAACAATAAATGTGTACCGTCTTCTTCTTCATGGAAAAATAAGACATCCCCTGACAATTAGACTTAGCGCATCTTCGGGAGCAAAAATTAATAAGACACTGTCTTATTTTGGGGGAAACAGGGTAATCCCCAGCAACTCCTGGAGCAAGGGTCACATATGAATGAGTGATTTTTAAAATGATGATAATGTGGTGGTCCCGCCCCCCAAAACAACAACAACAACAACAGGCATCTCTCAGTTCCCTTCTCACAGGAGGTTACATTCCAAACAGCGTCTAGCGGTCAGAGCTGACCCCTTCACACTGAGGTGAGGGTGACGGACATACTCCTATCCATCCGTCCCCCCAAGTGGAATAAGCCCGTGTTCCCTGCGGTGCGTCCTTAGAACAGGGAGCAATTTGCCAGAGTCCCCGGTACTTCATGCAACCATGCCAACCCCAATCTAACCCTGCAACGCCAACAGCTGTCTGCTTCTCTATTTCATCCAAGGAACAAAGCCACAGGGGCTGTCTCCGAGCACCCCCCACCCCACTTTGTGTTGGCCACCAGCATTAGGACTGGGCGGGCCCATAAATAATACCGGTGATCTGGCCTCCACCACGGGACTTCTGTGCAGGGGGAGGGGCCTGGATTATAACACCCCCTCCTAGGACCGCTCCTCCACCTCCTCGGCGGCCCTGAGGTTCTGCCCGCCAATGACCTCCGGGGACGGGGGTGCAGCTGCATGCTCTGTGGGTTCATCTCAGGCCCGCGGTGCCCTCAGCATAAGGTAAGTCGGGGAGGCCGTGGAGAAGCCTGGGACACACCATGAAGTCCACGTGGGCCGCGGTCTGAAGCCAGGTGGTGTGGGCCTGTCCCCGAGTGGCCGTGTGACCGCAGGCAAGGAACTAACCTCTCTGTTGAGGAAGATTTGGATCTCAGGGTTCCTCCAGGGCAGTGGTCAGCATGAATGGGAGTGCATATGGAAAGCGCTTACACAATGAGCATGCGCACACAGTGTTGGCCCTTACTGCTATGTCTATCCACCAGGGGGTAGGACAATGCAGCTCAGCATTATTGTTTTTTTAATATATTGTATTGATTTTTTACAGAGAGGAAGGGGGAGGGGGAGTTAGAAACATTGATGAGAGAGATACATTGATCAGCCGCCTCCTGCACGCCCCCCACTGGGGATGTGCCTGCAACCAAGGTACATGCCCTTGACCGGAATCGAACCCGGGACCCTTCAGTCCGCAGGCTGACGCTCTATCCACAGGTTGTGGCTGCAACTCAGCCTTTTTGTTGTGGTTGTTGTTAATATGTATTGTTACTGATTTCAGAGAGGAAGGAGGCGGGAGAAAGAGAAACATCAGTGATGAGAGAGCATCATGGGTAGGCTGCCTCCTGCACGCCTCTTACTGGGGTGGTTAACCATGGCTGATGCTCAGGGTAGATGGGGGTGGGAGATGGCCATGAACCCCAGCATTTGGAGGGGCCATTCTGAAGGGCACACTGACTCCTGCTGCCGCTGTCTGGACAACCCAGGTATCCTCAGAGCCAGCGAAAGAGGTGGCAGGCTCCTCAGCGTGCAGAGGCCTGGCAGCAGGTAGCAGGCTGGGCCCTGCCAGAGGGAGAGAAGGGGGGGGGAGGCAAGGACACCCCAAAGCCCTGGCTCCTTCCTGCAGAGCTGCCCCAGCCACAGGGCACACGCGCTGTGTCGTGGGGACCTGCAGAAGGCGCCCTTTCAGGAAAAGGTGCAGCGCTGAGCGAGGAAGGAGGGCCAAGCGCCTCCTCCGGTCTAAGGTTCGCTCCTTGGGGCCCGGATGTCAGGCCCCCGTCAGACAGAGGAAGGAAGCGTCCGGTGACACCCTATGCGCGTGAGGCCCTGTGAATAGGGACCTTCATGGGCCGGTGCAGTGCGGGGCCCATTCAGGAGCCATTAAATTTGGTTGAAATAAGAAAGACATGCTTTTTAAGAAGAGAGAGGGAGAAAAAAAAAAAAGAGAGAGAGAGAGAGAAGGTTCGAGGGGATTGCAAAAAGTTGATTGTGCGAAAGCACTTTGACACAGGCTCGGTTGAGTTCTCAATTGTCCGGGCGTATTTAAGCTGGTCTCTTACTCTGAAATATGATAACCTTTCCTTTCTCTGGGTTCTTTCTCCCAAATTAATAGCACTGTCTCTGGTTCCATGCACAGCAAGCAAAGAGTTTGTTTTCCCAGATAACAGTAGTCCTGGGGATCAGCCAATGTCTAAAGAGCCACTGGCCAAGTCCGTGGCAGGCCCGGCAGTGGGACCGATAAATGGACAGTGCTGGCGAAACCGCTTTCAAATTGACTTGCGTCTGTCCCAGCAGCTGGTATTATTCAGGGCGAGAGCCAACGCAGCCGAGAGCAGAAAGGAACAAACACAGGAGCCTAGAAAAATTAAACCGTATTCCGATTTTGGGGAAAAAAAAATAACTGGATTTGATGCGTTCTACTACGGGAGGCAGTTTGAAATGGAAACAGCAACTAAAAACAACTCCTGGGTCCTGCATTAAATTTGAGATGAGCAGAAAAAACGTCCAAAAGGAAGGAAGGCATCGGAGTGCACTCAGAGCTACGCTGCAAACCCCATTGAAAGTCGACTCTTGGGTGAGAGAATGTAGGGCCCATGGCGACATTTTAGAGCCTCTGTGCGCACCTCTCTTTCTTCTTGGCTAAGGAACAAAACGCCAATGGTCAAGGAGAAGAAAAGGGTGGTTTCCTCTCAGCACTCCCAGCTCAGCTCACGTTTCCCCAGAATTAAAAGGGGGAAGTGAAGGAGTAAAAGCCGAAAGGACAGGCTCTCAGGCCCACTCCCCGGTGCCTTGAATTTCCAATGATCCCAGCTCTCCCCGCCCCCCCAAATCCTTTCTCCAAGGAAGTGGGGAGAGAGGAAAGTGCACGCAGGGCACCAGAGAATCCTGGCCTCTGCAGACCTAGATGTAATCATTAACAATATGCAAAATGATGGCTTGGCACTGACAAAACCGTGTGTGTGTGTGTGTGTGTGTGTGTGTGTGTCTTGTTAGATACACCAGGAGTATAATTGGCTTCCATGGTGTCTTCCCAGGAGCCCAAGGACAGGTACTGCTTTTCCCTAAACACGGGGAAAGGCTTCCTGTGGTAGAAACACGGACTCTGCCAGGGTGTTGCCAGCACGCCAAATGTTATGGCTGCCCATTAACAGTGAGGCCTTCCACCCGGCGGGCGTGGCTCTGTGCATGAGTGTCAACGAGCCAGGAGGTCACGGTTCCATTCCCGGTCAGGGCATAGCTCTGGGTTGTAGATTCAATCCCCAGGAGGGGGCATGCAGGAGGCAACAGATCAATGATTCTCTCTCATTGATGGTTCTATCTCTCTCTCCCTCTCCCTTCTTCTCTAAAATAAATTTTTTTTTTTTAAAAAAAGAGTGAGCATTGCCTTACAAACTAGCTCTCTATGCATCTATTTCTGAGGTAGAAGGGGTTTCTGTTGTCTCAGATATTTAGACAATCCAAAGGAACAACTTTAATTAGAACGAACACTAATAAGGGCTCTCCTCTTATTTTTCCCAAGGTCAACCCTTGTTTAAAAAGATTATCTATGAAATATACAACCCATATCAAGTAATAATCAATTCATTATCTGCCTTAATAAAAGTCACATAACTTATAAGAATATAACCGTATCTAACAGTTCTATCTAATGAAGAGAATATACACTAATTGACCATCACTCCATCACAAAGATGGCTGCACCCACAGCTGAGGCCAAGTTCCCATAAGGAGCCTTAACAAGCAATCAGCAGGAACCTGAGGCTACACTCTCCACTGTCCTCATGGGGCTTGACAGGGGACCTCAGGCCATGTCTCCCACCCAGCAGGACCTGACAGGGGACCTCAGGCCATGCCCCCCACACGGTGAGGATTGATGAGAGAACTCAATGCACTTCCTGTTCTGGTGCTGGGCTAGGGGACCTCAGGCTGCACCCTCCACCTAGTGGGACTTGACAGGGGACTTCAGGCCATATACCCCACCCTGGCACCAGGCCAGGGGACCTCAGGCTGCGCCCCCCACTCATCAGGGCTTGATGGGGGACCCCAAGGTGCACCCCCAGTGCTGGGTCAGGAGAACTCAGGCTGCATCCCCCTTCCCAGTTCTGGGCCAGAGAACTTTAGGCTGCGACCCCCCCCCCCAGCAGGGCTTGATGGAGGAGCTCAAGGTGCACCCCACCCCAGTCTGGGCTGGGCGACCTCAGGCCACACCCCCGTCCTGGCACCGGGCCAGGGGACCTGAGGCTACACCCCCTGCCCAGCAGGGTTTGACAAGGGTAGGACTGGCCAGGACTGGATCTAGCCTAATTGGGCAGGGGGTGGAGGGAGGGGTGCAGCCGGGTCTGGGTCTCACATGATTTTGAGGTGCATGTGGGCGGGCAGGGACTTGACTTTGGGTCCTGTGGTGTTCCCAGACACTGACAGAAGGAAGGTTTTCATATACATTTTATTAATTTTCTTTCATCTCTGACAGTTCTATTATAGAGAAAGGGCAAATAGCAATATTAAATTGTTTCCTCTAATTAATCCCCTTTTAATGTGCACAAATTTTGTGCACCAGGTCACTAATATAATATAATATAATATAATATATAATATATAATATATATATACTAGAGGCCTGGTGCATGAAATTTGTGCATGGGATGGAGGTGTCCCTCAGCCCGGCGTACACCCTCTCCAATCTGGGACATCCCTCTCACAATCTGGGACTGCTGGCTCCTAACCACTCGCTTGCCTGCCTACCTGCTTGCCCTTAATCGCTTCTGCCTGAAAGCCTGATCACCCCCTAACTGCTCCCCTGCTGGCCTGATTGATGCTTATCTGCTCCCCTGATGACCTGATCACTCCCAACTGCCCTCCCATGCTGACCTGGTTGCCCCCAACTGCCCTCCCCTGCTGGCCTGTTCACCCTCAACTGTCCTTCCCTGCCAGTCTGATCACCCACAACTTCCCTCCCCTATAGGCCTGGTCGCCACCAACTGTACTCCCCTGTCGGCCATCTTGTGATAATGTCACACATGACACCACCTAGGCTTTTATTATATAGAACATATCATCCAATCAATGTAAAAATCAACACAAAAAGCATAGAAATCTGACATGATTTGCCTTCTGTGAAATACATATATAATTCCCTAAGCTTCTTAAAAATTCAAAGTTGTACCTGCCTCTCCAATAACAACTCTGGAGAGGATCAACACTACATTCTTAATCCAGCCACAACTACTTACAAAAAATGTTTTACAAACTATTGTACTTTCTATTCTGATACAGATAATCTTATAGAATCAGATCATTAGGCATATTAACAATACAGCTAACCAAAAACCACCTTCCTCTGATCTTAGGAAGTTGAGAAATTTTAAAATGCATTCTGTAACTATTTCCGCTCCACTTTTAAATCAGTCCTTCTCACTGAACCCATCTTCTCACCAAGCACTCCAGCACATACATTTAAGTCATTCCATAAGTCTCAGACTACTATTTTTTTAGTTATTGGCAGCACTATTGCAGATCTTCCATTACCCATTTAGAGAAACCATGGCTAGTATAAGAATGTTTTTTATCAGAAAGAGTGTTCAGCTAACAACTTTTCTGTGCCTCAGTTTCCTTACAGTAAAGTAAGAAGGTATAAGAAGGTGGCATTATTATTTCTATAATATTTCTGTCTAGCATTCCCTTAAAAACTAGCCACCTTTTTCTTTTTATTACTGACACCCTCAGCCAAACTTGATTTGAGTCCATTTGTTATTATTAAGTAGGATGCAGTTCAGTAAATTAACCAGAGTGAAGATCATTTGTCCCAGGAGAGAAACAATTTTTTAGGGAAAAAAAAAAAAGGTAGGGGAAGTACTTAGACTTTTTTTTTATAGAAAGCTTACCCACAAAGGAGTTCATAGTTGCCTTGCTACGTTTTACAAATAACTTAACATGAATGATGTGCTCCTTCTAATTTAGTCACAAAGAAAGACATATATAGAACCTAAAAAAATAATACATACCTATGAGCAATCATGCCGTCTAAATATACACATTTCTCATTTGACAACTTTTTAATGTTGTCCGCAATTCTCAGAATACGCTCAGAGAGTGATTTGGATCAAGTAGACCCTGTTCAGTATTGATTAGGGGTTAAAGAGTTTAAGATATCAATACCCTTAATTTAAGACAGGTACCCAGTTTTGTGAATGTGTCCCTAACTCCCTCTGTACATGCGCCACCCAACCCAGGGCTACCCGCGGACAGCACGCAGGCTGGTGCTTCTCGGAAGACAGAACTTCTCCTTATTGTTTCCCTCTTGCGGGCTTTGTCCATTTGGAAGAGAAAATAACAAACGGAGAGACGTTATTAGCACTCCTCGCGGACACTGCACGGGCTATGGGGAGTGTATCTGCTCTCGGGGCCGGTTTCTGATCCAGTAACCGCCAGGCCCAGCCGGATCTGGGCGAGGAGGGACCAGCTGGACCGCGGAGCCAGCACCATTTCACCTGCTGCTCCCGGGCACTCAAGACAACACGCAGCTGCAGGGCGGCTGCCCGCGGCCAGGGGCCCCGGAGTCTCTCCTAAAATGAATCCACTTCTCGCAGGAACAGTCTGGGCTTCGCCACCAAAGATCGAATCCCATGTTAACTAGCAAAACAGGGTTCCATCTGATGCTCTTTTTCTCGGTATTTAATCGGACCTGAACTCGTTTTTACGGCTCCTAAACCCTCCAATCTCAGCACCCTCACAGAGCCGGCACCCCAGAGGCCGAGGGAACCTCAAGTGCTGTCTGTAATACAAACGCAACGGGCCGACGGACAGAGAAAACCCCTTATATTTCTGAGATCAAACATTTACGTTAACCACAGGCTAAAAATTGGGAGCTAAGGTAAATGAATATCTTATAAAACTCTTTTGTGCTGCATCGTAATAAATACTACTCAATGAGAAGGAGCATGTTAAGGATTACCAAGGAGGGGACAAGGTTTCTATGTGCAAAGTGAAATGACGACCGTGTGAGATCGTCGATTTTCTTTGAATCCATTCATCGCAGAGTTTTTCTCTGTGAGGCTACATGCTCCAGAGTTTCTGACTATGCTTCCTTCTGCGTAGGATATATTATAAAGCCACAACTCTTGAAGGCTTTCCTGTTTTTAAATGCAAATTTCAGGTGAAAATAGGCTGTTTTCAGTCATCTTTGGGTCGAGCGACCCAATCACACCGCTGCATCTCTGAGCAATCAATACATCACAGTATAATTCTAGCAGGCGACGCTCCTGCTTAGAAACGGGAACAAAACCTTACTCAGTTGCACACCTAAAGCCTCTCGTCTGAGAAGTGGACACGGGGTTCCCGTCCCCCATAGGATGATTCCGGCTGTGTTTCCCTTTAGGCATTCATACACTGCGAGGTCCTTTCGGGAGTTTACTAAGAGGCTAGAATGCCCACCTGTACGTTGAAGAAGAAAATATCTAGCTTCCCCCTAAGCAGCAAGCCCCTCGCAACGTGGCTGAACGAACCCCACATTTGACAACTCGACCATCGAGGCAATCACAGAACTCTCATGACCATGCATCAGGAAGGACAGACAGAAACAACAGGCCCCGTGCACTCGGCTCCTTCTCCCTGTACTTGGCCTCATGATAACGGGAAGGTTCTTTCTCCATCAGGGTTCGCTGCGGTACCCGGATGTTTGTTTAGAAGTGTTTCAGGCAAGCAGCTACTTTCCCAGGGTGGGGATGCGGCCTCTCTGGTATCCTTAGGACTTGAAGGCAAAGCCGCATGCACCTCCAACCCCAAAGGCCTACTATGGCACCCTGAGTTTGTATTCCCCCTTTCACTGGAGAAAGTCTGGGTGTCTGTGTTTTTTAAATAAATGGGTGCCTCTAGAATACCCTGGCCATGGTGTACCCCTTCCTCCTTAACCCAGGGAGGACTGTGGAAGCCTCTCTCACTAAGTCCAGGCTCTGATCCCCAATAACAGACAAAACCAGCAGAGGGCAGAGCGGCCAGTCCGGCTGGGGACCAGGTACCCAAGGTAGGCTGCAAACTCCGGGTGGATTCCCTTTCCACAGGCTCCGCTCTGCGTCCTGGGAAAGGGAGGGAGGGAGGGAAGAAGGGGCAGCGTTGGGGGGGCTTCTTTCACGTGAACCGGGGTCCCCTGGCCAGGTCCCGCGGCGGGAGCCCCCACGCCACGCGGCCTGCTCGCGGTGCGGGTGCGGAGGGGACGCCGACCTGGATTCCGGGAGTGCGGCCCCGGGAGCCCCACCTCCCCTCGGGCGGGCAGAGCTGGGCCCTGGCACCGCGGGCCAGACTCGGGTTTCTGCTGAAGCCTGCGCCTCGGGGGCTGACAACGCCTTCCTGGCTCGGCCCGGCCTCCCGCCCTCCTCCGCACCCCGCGGCCGTGCGCTCCGAACAAAGCCGGCTTTTCTGCTCCGGGCGCTGGGGGCCCGGCTCCCCCGCCAGCCCGCCCGCCCGCCAGCCAGCCGAGTCTGCGGCACCTAACGGACCAGAGCGCCCGGCCCGGCGCCGCTGCGGGAAGGGGCGGGTCGGGGCGGGTAAGGGGGGGGGAGTCCTCTCCCTCCCCGGCACTGACAGGGCTGCGGTCTCCTCTCCCGACAGGTCAGCTCACGGAACGGCGGCTGGTGCCACGTAGGAACTTTTCCTTACCTCTCTCCTCCGCCCCCCGCGCCCCCTCCTCTTCCCTCCCCTCCCTCCCTCCCTCCCTCCCCAGCCCATTGGCCTGGCCAGCTTCATCCTTCTCCAGGAGAACTGCACGTCCAACCTGCACGGAGCGGGGGGCGGGGGTCATGGTGCCGGAAACTTCTCCCTCTTCTCCGCCCGGTCCCCAATAACCTGCCGCTGCCCCCCTTAAACTCTCGCCAAGACACACACAAACACACACACACACACACGTGTTCGCAGCCTTCTAGATCCACCAGCACCCCCCCCCCGCCCCCCGTCCCCCTCTCTCTCATCCCCTGGAAGGAAAACAGCCCTGTCTCACTTTATTCCAGACAAAGAGCTCTGCCAGCGCCCTTTATGCCCTCTCTCTCCCTCTCCCTCTCTCTCTCTCTCTGCTCGGCTCCCTTCGGCCCTAAGAAAAGATCCCCTTCGGGGGAACCCAAGGAACCAGAAGAGGGGCGCCCGCGGGCGGCGGGCCGGGCTGGGAACAAAGCCCGGACGGACCGGTGCGCCCGGTCCAGGTACCACGTCCCGCTGCCCCGCAGCTCCCGCTGACAGATCTGGGTCCCGCCTGCACCCGCCTCGCTCTCCGGCCCCGGCTTCCACCCTGCTGGCAGCCGCACCCTGCGTTCTATCGAGGGGGGTATCTTTGGGGGGGGGGGCCGGGGCGGGGGGGGGGGCGCAGAAGGAGGTCGCCCGACGGCCGGCGATGCCCCCCCCCCCCCCCCCCCCCCCCCCCCCCCCGGGGCATCCCCGCGGACCGGGCGCGGGGGCCGGCGGGGGGGCGCAGAAGGAGGTCGCCCGACGGCCGGCGATGCCCCCCACCCCGTCCCCCGTCCCCCGTCCCCGCGGGCTTACCTCCGCTGACCTCGCGGGGCTGGACGAGCAAGGTCAGCGCCAGCGCGGTGACGGCCAGGTCCCAGGGCCCCCGCCTCGTCCTCCGGCGGCAGGGCCCCCGCTCCATCTCCGCGCCCCGCACTCGCCGCCCGGCGCTCGCCCGCCGCCCACCGGCCCGCGGCCACGCACCCGCTCCGCGTCCCTTCCCGGCCGCGCAGGGCGGTGCGCTACACAGCCATGGGGAGGGCGCCGGGAGCAAAAAGATAAAATGTAAAAAAAAAAAATTAAATTAAATTTTTAAAACAAAAATCAAAGGGCTTCCTCTTTGCACAGTGGCCGGCGCCCCGCTTCCTTCCCGCCCCTCGGCCCCCCGCTCGGCCCCCGCCGGCCGGGACCCTGCGCGCCGCTGCGTCCTCCGCGGGGCCTGCCTCAGACTGCGCGCGGGCGAGGGGCTCCCTCTGCAAGCCGGCGAGGACTGCGCGCCCCTAAAGGCTGCATGCCGTCAGGGGGCCGGGCGAGCGGCTCCGGCGCCCCCTCCCCCGCGCCCGCCCCGCGCCCCGCGCCCCCTCCCCGGCCCGGCCCGGCCCCGCGCGCGAAACGGACAAGCCGGCCGCGGGCCGGGCCCAATCACACGCCGCGCCGCCCGGGCCCGCCCCCCTCGGCCGGCCCCCCTCCGGCCCCTCGCCCCCTCCGCCTCCCTCTCCCCGCCCCGCGCCCCGAGAGGCCCCGGGAGGAGCGGCGGGGCCGGCAGGCAGGGCCGGGGTTCCGGGGGTCTGTGAGCCTCGGGAGCAGCCGCGGTCTCCCCGCACCCCTCGGCCGCCCCAGGTCGGCGGCGGGGGAGGGAGGGCCGCGCCGGTCCCCCCGCTGAGTGCGGGCGGGCTGCCGGTAACCCTATCCCGGCACAGGTCGCTGCCTGCAGCGCGGGGACCGGCGGACTCCCGGCTCCCCAACCTGGGGTGTTGGGCTGCTTTTACACCCCCAGTTAGAAGAAGGGGCTCAAGGTGAGATGGAGGCGCCTGAACAGGCCCACACCTAGGGGTGCCAAGGGAAGCTCTCCTTGGGGACCTGAGCTGGACAGGTGTCCCCTGCTCGGCCTCATTCTGCTCCAGCTCCACCGGGGGTTCTAGGAATGGGGGGCAGGGCCAGGTGCAGGGGCGCTGACCCGAGCGCGTGGGCAATGGGTGCCCCAAGCTGCCTCTGCCGCCCTCCTCCCTGTGAGAGGGGAGAACGGGGCGGGGGGGAACACGGAAGAGCAAC
>JAAGEH010000188.1:1365409-1386337 GCA_011751065.1 Lasiurus cinereus | reverse complement strand
GGGGGGGGGGGGGAACACGGGAGAGCAACCAGCAAAAGCCTCCGGAGCTGGAACCACATCCCTGCACAGCGAACCCTGGGGGGGGTGGGAGGTGGGGGGAGGTCCTTCTACACCCTTGCTCTCAGAGGAACCCGCTTACACCTGGGATACAGATTCCCTGCGCCCTTCCCCCCCCACCCCCACCCCCGTCTAAAATATGGCTTCCTGTTGGCTCCTCCTGCTCCTTATTTTAAGGTGTCTCTCTCTGTTTTCTGGACCAGGGCCCAGCGAGGTGGCAGCGTCCATTAGGCACCCACAGAGGCCTGTTGAGTGGCTGAATAGGGGTCCCTGTGGACAGAGGCTGGCAGCTTTGGCCGGGACTGTGCTGAGTAGTTAAGACACTTCACTGTGGAAGAATTGCCAACCACGTCTATGAGGCTCACAGGTCCATTCACCTTTGGGAACCAGCTTTCTGTTATGGAACTAGACCTCATGACCCATCAGACGAAGTAGATGCTCTCGCTCTGTGGTTTAAGAGTTGGAAGGTGCTCCAGAAAAGAGTGAAGCCCAAGATGGGGTTCACAGCAGACATAGGGCGCCATACATGTAGAAGAAAGAGAACCACTAAGAAATACCTTCAACGTGGCGGCCACTCTCAGGCGCAAAGAACCATTCCCACAGGGAGGAGCTGACTTCTTACTTTGGATGAGGGATGCTGCCGGAAGCATGTGTGGGATGCTCATGTCAGCTAGGGAAGCATCACCAAGGAGCTTCTTAGAGGATGAACTCACGTCTCTAACTTAATGATTCAAAATCAGAGTGTGTTTGAAATTGGAATGTACGCTTACAAGTGAGAACGTGATGGTGGGAACTTAGGTCAATGTACAATCTTCATTATCCTTCATCTCTTCAAAATGAAAAAATGTGTGTGTGTGTTTGCAGTCTCCACACTTATTAAAATATATTTTATTGATTTTTTACAGAGAGGAAGGGAAAACGATAGAGAGTTAGAAATATTGATGAGAGAGAAACATTGATCAGCTGCCTCCTGCACACCCCCCACTGGGGATGTGCTCACAACAAAGGTTCATGCCTTTGACCGGAATTGAACCTGGGACCTTTCCGGTTTCGGCTGTGTCCACACTTTTTTGAGACCCTATTTTCCTATCCAGTTCTTTGTATATTTTTGAAATTATTCTAAAAGTCATCCCTTATAGATACAGAGGCAGTCAAGCATCAAACAGACTGTCAAATTACAGCGGGAAGGTTAGGGAGAAGTGGGATAGATAAGAGATCAACCGAAGGACTTGTCTGCATGCAGATAAGCAGAACCAATGGACACAGACACTGGGGGGCTGAGATATGCATGGGGGGCAATGGGAAGATATGTACACATGTAACACAATAAAATAAATAAAAAATAAATAAAATAAAAAAATAGAAGTCATCCCTTAAATGGAAGCTGGTGAAATTAATACCATGTTTGCAGATACATATCTGCCAGATTGCCCAAATGGGACACCGACTCAATGGCCAGAGGGAGCTACAGGGTTTGTAGGGACGGGTCAAAGGGTGTTTGGAATGGTTTCTCCTCCCTGTCTGATTTATGGGGCATTTCGTGGCCTGACACTGTGGCACAAGGTGAGAAATGAGGCAGGCAGGCTAGCAAGCCCCGCCTTCCAGTCCCATGCCAGCCTCCTCGCCACCTGAAAGGGTCCTTTCAGGCAAAGGGACGCGGGTGAATGGAGCCATTACCACCTTCTGCTCTCTGCACGCTGCGGTCTACATTCCTCTGGCCCCCGCCCAGCCAGGCAGGGCCCGGGCCTGAACCGACGCCTCCGGCAGGAAATACAGGGGGTTCATAGAAGGGAAGGTTCATAGAGGGGGATATTAACGATGGCTAAGCCCGCTAGCCTGTAGCTCGCAGCCAGCTCGGGAGCCCAGGACCTGCACAGGGTTCCAGGCGAGGAACTCAGGGAGAGGACAGTGATTGCCACCCAAGAGATGGAGGACAGGGCCCGGCCGCTGTGACTCCATGAGAGTCCATCTATGAACCAGAAGGTCAAGGTTCAACTCCCGGTCAGGGCACATGCCCTGGTTGCAGGCTCCATCCCCAGGGTGGGGCGTGCAGGAGCAGCCGATCAGTGATTCTCTCTCATCATTGATGTTTCTCTCTCTCCCTTCCTCTCTGAAATCAAGAAAAGATTTTTTAAATCTTTTTAAAGAGAGAAATGGAGGAGGGGAAAGCAGAAGAGACCTCACCCCCTTCAACTTGGCCAGGCTTACCTTCCAGGGGCGGTTTGCACGCCACCTTTCAGCCCGTCCTTGTTCGCTGTTTATCCACGGACTCGATGTAATAGAACGTGAAGGCTTCCCCACAGACTCTTTCACACAGTGAGCTCGCTGACACTTCCTTCTTGGGCGAGTTAGAAACAGGGTTGGAAGGACTCGCGTGAATTTCTTTGTGGAATTCATTCTGGCTGCAGGATGTGCAAGAAACAAGAGGGAAGGAGTTTAAGAAAAACACACTGGCTTCCTCGGGGGCAGGGTGCTAAGTTGGCTTCTCCTCACTGGCTGGTCAGGGGGAGCTGAGAGTGAGCTGGTGACTGATTGGCAGGTCATTGAGGGAAGTGTGAATGTTCTAGAGCAGTGGTTCTCAATCTTCCTAATGCCACGACCCTTTAAGACAGCTCCTCATGTGGTGGTGACCCCCAACCATACAATGATTTCCGTTGCTACTTCCTAACTGTAATTTTGCAACTGTTATGAACTGTAATGTAAATATCTGATAGGCAGGATGTATTTTCATTGTTACAGCTATGAAGTATCCGTTGATACTTTCATAGCTGTCATTGTGCTACTGTTATGAACTGTCATGTAAATATCTGATAGGCAGGATGTATTTTCATTGTTACAAATTGAACATAATTAAAGCATAGGGATTAATCACAAAAACAATATGTAATGATATATTGTGAAATATTTATCTCTAATTACAAATAAATGAAATGTTGTCTTGAATCGTGGTGTAGCATGGGCAACAGTCTTCATATAACAACAGTAAACTACATGCTACATTTTGCTACACCGAGGAGCAGTGTGTTGGTTCCTAAGACCATGGGAAATAGGTGTTTTCCAATAGTCTTAGGCGACCCCTGTGAAAGGGTCGTTTGATCCCCAAAGGGGTCTCGACCCACAGGCTGAGAACCACTGTTCTAGAGTCTAGCATCTAGACCATTTTCCCAGCTTATGGAGTTTTACTAAACATTGTGAAGAGCCCACAGATTCCGCCACCTCTCCCCACCCCCAACCCCCGCCCAGGTCTTCACCCATCTCCAGGCATGGGGGACACAGAGTCAGAACTTAACATGGGCTGGAGAACCCCAGCGCCTGGTGGATGCTCCTCATACAGAGAGAACTCTCCAATGAAACCTATGGAGCTGGTCCCTCTGGCCTCACACAGGGACCATTGTTTACGGTAGAAAGTGGGGGTGAGGAGGGGGCAGGGACATTTATTTCCAGAGTCTAGACCGGCTCCCAAGTTCCTCTACAGTATTAAGCCTTTTTTTTTAAATATATATTTTTATTGATATTTTACAGACAGGAAGGGAGAGGGATAGAAAGTCAGAAACATCAATGAGAGAGAGACATCGATCAGCTGCCTCCTGCTCACCCCCTACTGGAGATGTGCCCGAAAGCAAGGTACATGCCCCTGAATGGAATCGAACCTGGGACCTTTTGGTCCGCAGGCTGACGCTCTATCCACTGAGCCAAACCGGTCTCGGCTTAAGCATTTTTTATTAAACATTTTCCGGCACCTTTACTGTGAAATAACATCCAGAATGTAGCGATACCAACTGAGCCCAATTTCCACGATAACAAAGCTTTTGGCGGAAAGTTTGGTCTGTTGAAGCTTTGAAAGAGTCAACTGAGCCGAAACCGGTGTGGCTCAGTGGATAGAGCGTTGGCCTGCGGACTGAAGGGTCCCAGGTTCCATTCCGGTCAAGGGCATGTATCCTGGTTGCGGGCACATCTCCAGTAGGGGGGCATGCAGGAGGTGGCTAATCAATGTCTCTCTCTCATCGATGTTTCTCTCTATCCCTCTCCCTTCCTCTCTGTAAAAAATAAATAAAATATATTAAAAAAAAAAGAGAGTCAACCGACCCATCCTATTTAAAAGAAACTCCAGTAAAATCCATTCTAACTCTCCCCAAAGAGGCAAGAAATAGACGGCCCTTGTATGCTAAGGTGCATCTCGCTTTAAAATACCCTTGGTGCCCTGGCCGGTGTTGCTAAGTGGTTAGAGCATCAGCCCATGCACAGAAGAGTCACAGGTTCAATTCCTGGTCCTGGGTAGGTGCCTGGGCTGTAGATTCTATCCCTGGCCCTGGTCCAGGCAGGTATGGGAGGCAACTAATTGATGTCTCTCTGCTCCCCCACCCCCATCCATCCCATCCCTTCCCTCCCTTCCATTATCTTTAAAAATCAATGGGAAAAATATCCTCAGGTGGGGATTAACAAAACAGCAAAATAACAATGAACTTCCCTTGTTAGCTGTGCTTACAGGAACATCACAGTTCTTGTTGGTAACTGTCCCAAGGCAGAAGGGAGGAACAGCGATCTGAATGGCTCGGGTGAAACACGGAAATATTTTTGGCCCGCCAAAACCGGTGTGGCTCAGTGGATAGAGCATCAGCCTCCGGACTGAAAGGTCCTGGGTTTGCTTCTGGTCCAGGGCATGTACCTTGGTTTCAGGCACATCCCCAGTAGGAGGTGTGCCGGAGGCAGCTGATAGATGTTTCTCATGGATGTTTCTAACTCTCTATCCCTCTCCCTTCCTCTCTGTAAGAAATCAATGAAATATTAAAATAAATAAATAAATATTTTTGGCCCTTTTGTCAGGATAGTTTTACTCTCTGTATCCTTTCTTCTCCTCAACTGAGTGGCTTTGGCCTTGGCTAAGCTCCTGTGTGTGTGTCAGCAAACATGTAACCCAGTGGTTCTCAACCTTCCTAAGGCCGTGACCCTTTAATACAGTTGCTCACGTGGTGGTGACCCCCAACCATAACATGATTTCCGTTGCTACTTCATAACTGTAATCTTGCTACTGTTATGAACTGTCATGTAAATATATGATAGGCAGGATGTATTTTCATTGTTACAAATTGAACATCATTAAAGCATAGGGATGAATCACAAAAACAATATGTAATTATATATTGTGAAATATTTATTTCTAATGACAAATAAATGAAATGTTGTCTTGAATCGTGGTGTAGCAGGGGCAACAGTCTTCCTAGGACAACAGTAAACTACATGGCTACACTTTGCTACACCGAGGAGCGGTCTGTTGGTTCCTAAGACCATGGGAAACAGGTGTTTTCCGATAGTCTTAGGCGACCGCTGTGAAAGGGTCGTTCAAGCCCCAAAGGGGTCTCGACCCACAGGTTGAGAACCGCTGATGTAAGCAGCCTTGTCACAGAGTGGTACAGAAGAGCATCGGCATCTCCACAAGTAGAAGCAGAAGATGGAATTCTAGACACTTCAGGGAGCCGTGGCCATAGGAAGGACCACCAGAACAATATATCCCAAAGGTATTTTGCTGAGCACAGCATTCCAACGAGCATTGGATTTGAGTAGTAAATATCTTCATTCACAAGGGGTTGTTCCTAATAAAATAAGGGTTGCTAAAGGTAAGGGTTCTAGCTACTTTCTTTCTTTTTTTAATATATTTTATTGATTTTTTTTTACAGAGAGGAAGGGAGAGAGATAGAAAGTCAGAAACATCGATGAGAGAAAGACATTGATCAGCTGCCTCCTGCACGCTCCACAGTGGAGATGTGCCTGCAAGCAAGGTACATGCCCCCAACCGGAATCGAACCTGGGACCTTTCAGTCCGCAAGCCAACAAACGCTCTATCCACTGAGCCACACCGGTCTCGGCTTTTTTTTTTTTTTAATATATTTTATTGATTTTTCTAGCTACTTTCAAGGGATTGTTTACTCCTAAGAATTTGTTCATAACGATTTGACCCATACTTTTTTCAAAGTTAATTTTGGTAGGGAAATAAGAATACACAAATAGCTTTCTTTTGACACCGTTCATCAAATAATGAAAGGCAACCAGATGACCACATCTGTCACTTCACTTTCTAAAAGCAGAACCCTCGTCTACTTCGACCCCAATGGCACGTAGTGTTACTGACTTAGACTAAAGTGCTCCTTTCAACCAGCTGTGATGTGTTTTGTGCCTTCGCCATGTGTATCAACTCATTTAATTCTGAAACTGAATGCATGTGCTTTAGCCATTGGGAGACACACTCCAAACAGATTTGTGAATTATAGGCAATATTTCTGATATTTTATGTGGCAATCTTATCCATTCTCTCGACGTCACGAAAAAATGCCAGATACGAGCTTGAAGTCTGGTGAATAGGGTTAACTATCAAAATAGATCTTATTTTTAAAACATCTGTGATGAATAACTCCAACTTAATTGGTTTTGCAGATTCTCAGTGTGTAGTAACCTTCCCAATATTCTATCTCTGCCAGTGCCCATACAGTCCAATTATTGCTCATTTAAATGCTGCATAAACAATAGATCCTGTTTCAAAAGTTTTTACAGTCTAATCTATAAAGACTGGAAAATTGCAGATGGATTGAAAATATTGCAAAAGAAGTAGTATTCCATAAGAAAGTATACATTAACAGCAAAATGACTTTTCTGCTTTAATAAAAACTTTTTAAAGGTGCTTCATGGGTGTGTTTTGTGAGTCTTCAGAACATCTTCACAACAGGAATGTGGCAGTTTTAATATTTTCATTTTAAGGATGAGTTGGGGGCACTCAAAGTTCAAACCAGGAACACAGAAACAGAACATGTGAAACATTTTATTTTCACATTTCTGTTCTCATTATTATAATTTTTTTCTTCCTTTCTTGATTTTTTAGAGAGGGAGAGGGACAGAGAGAGAGAAACATTGATCGGCTGCCTCCTACATGCCCCCTTCTGGGGATGGAGCCAGATCAGGAATCAAACCCATGGCCTCTTGGTTCAAGGGTTGATGCTCAACCACTGAGCCACACTGATCAGGCCTGCTCTCATTACTTCTTTTTTTTTATAAGTAATAGGTTTTTAGAATATAGTTTTGTATTTTATAGTAGGCATATTATTTTCTTTACAGATTAATTAATAAAATGAATGCCATCCCCAGTATTAACAAATCTTAAAATCAGGAAAGGTAACATCACTGACTATATGTATATACTTAAAAGAAATCTATTGCTGAGAATGGTTTGGCTCAGTGGATAGAGCGTCTGCCTGTAGACTGAAAGGTCCCAGGTTCGAATCTGGTCAAGGGCATGTACCTTGCTTGAGGGCACAACTCCAGTAAGGGGGCGTGCAGGAGGCAGCTGATCAATGTCTCTCATCGATGTT
This sequence comes from Lasiurus cinereus, assembly GCA_011751065.1. Classification (NCBI taxonomy): domain Eukaryota; kingdom Metazoa; phylum Chordata; class Mammalia; order Chiroptera; family Vespertilionidae; genus Lasiurus; species Lasiurus cinereus. The sequence continues at coordinate 1,378,922 of JAAGEH010000188.1, read as the reverse complement.
TCTGACTTTCTATCCCTCTCCCTTCCTCTTTGTGAAAAATCAATAAAATATATTTTAAAAAATCTATCAATCTGATTAAAGAGTTACGTTTTTTAATAAATTTCTAGGAAATTTTAAAAACCTGGTTTGAAAGATAAAGAGTTATTTTTATCCCAATGCCAATCTTCAGGTTTTATTCTCTCCTAAGATGTTTAAATAAGTTTTATAGCTTGATATGCTCCTGCAAACAGAAAATACTACTGAAGTTAACCTAGCGGCATTTTATGCTGTCCAAAAGGGAAGAGAAAAAAGACATTCAATATATTAAAGAGATATAGTCCTAATGACCTTAGTATGTCTCCAAACCACCCAAAATATTTAAAAAAAAAAAGACTTAACTAGGCCCCACAGGTGTGGCTCAGTGGCTGAGCATAGACCTAGGAAGCAGGAAGTCAGGGTGAGATTCCCAATCAGGGCGTCTATGTTTCTATGTCTCTCTCCCTCTCCCTTCCTCTCTCTGAAATCAATAAAAAAAAACCACACATAATAAATATATATACATAGCAGAGACATAAACTCCATGAAAGAACCAAACAGCAATGTCAGAACTGAGAAATGCGGTAACCGAAGGAGTCAAAGAAGAGATTGGAACCAGCTGGGAAGAGAAGCAGGCGGCTTGGGAACAGGTGATCTGAAGTCAGCCATTCAAAGGAGAGGAAAACAAGAGTGAACGTGGCCCTAAGGCAGCGGTTCTCAACCTGTGGGTCGAGACCCCTTTGGGGGTCAAAGGAGCCTTCCATAGGGGTCGCCTAACACTATCGGAAAATGTAGTAATGTAGTCTACTGTTATATGAAGACTGTTACCCATGCTACACCATGCTCCAAGACAAAATTTCATTTATTTGTAATTAGAAATAAATATCTCACAATATCTAATTGTGATTATCACTATGCTTTAATTATGTTCAATTTATAACAATGAAAATACATCCGGAATATCAGATATTTACATTACGACTGCAACAGTAGCAAAATTACAGTTACGAAGTAGCAACAAAAATCATTTTATGGTTGGGGGTCACCACCACATGAGGAACTGTATTAAAGGGTCGCGGCCTTAGGAAGGTTGAGAACCACTGGCCTAAGGGGTGATGGAATTAACTAAGCAAACTCAGGCCCAATTACAGGATTCTCAGAAGGAAAAGAGAGAGAAATAGACCAGGGAGTGGAATTATATTTCAGGAAATAATGGATTTACATTCAGAAATAATGAACTATGTTTTCATTTTTAGTCTACATCTAGTGCATTTTCTAGATTTCTGCTGTGTCTATGTTGATGCTTATAGAGAACACATACTCATATGGTTTATATCTGTATATAGTCAAACATGACGCACGGAGGTCAGCGTCTGAAACACTCCCCATCTCCTGAGAATGTCCCGGGGTGGTTCCCACAGGGTGCACTGGAGCATCTCCTACAACCTGTCTCTGGAATGTTCCAGCAACTTCTGTCCCAGACGCCTCGGGAGGCGCCCCTCCAGGACCTTCTCGGGTTTGCTCTGGAAGGGAGACTGCGGGGCTGTGTGCAGCTGGGTGGGCTCAAGGTTGGACTCATCTTCTTCCTATTTTGCTGGACCAGGTGGCCACCGCGTACCATAATCCAGACACGCGTGGCTATGGGTTCGCATCCCCCTCACCATGCCCTTCTTGGGCCATGCTTGATGCATCTGTCCGTTTATAATAAAGATGGAGCGCCCTAACTGGTTTGGCTCAGTGGATAGAGCATCAGCCTGCGGACTGAAGGGTCTCGGGTTGGATTCCGGTCAAGGGCATGTACCTTGGTGGCAGGCACATCCCCAGTGGGAGGTGTGCAGGAGGCAGCTGATAGATGTTTCTTTGTCATCGATGTTTCTAACTCTCTGTCCCTCTCCCTTCCTCTCTGTAAAAAATCAATAAAATATATTAAAAAAATAAAATAAAATGAAATAAAGATGGAGCAAAGCGGTACCGAGAGACTTAGAGGTACAATGGGGTCCTGTCTGTTCGTAGGGAGCAGAATCCACTTCCTCTAACAAAACGGAAACTGCTTGCTCTGCCTCCGGCCTCTCAGGGGGCTCAGAGATGAGGGGGCAGCAGCTTTGGACAGGACTTCTGCTGCCCCTCCTGGGAGGCAGGCCCATCCGGAAACCAGGCCCCCTGACCCTCCGGCTCAGCCCCCGCAGGTGGGCCCTGTGCCTGACGTGGTAATGGGCGGCCAGGCCGGGCGGATCGAGTTCTGCTTCTGCCCTTAGTTGCCGGAAACCAATCATTGTCTCACTAATAGAAAGTAGACGAGGAACCGGGAAGGCTGGTCAACCTGGAGGCTCTGAAAGGTCAAAGCCAGCCACCCCCTCTCTAATGGAGACAATGAACTTCCCCATGGAATAATCATGTCAATCCTGACTGAGAAGATAGTCTACTTGTTACTGGAATTGCCTGCTTCAGGGCAAAGGATGCATCCCAAACCTGAATAAAAGGGATGGCAAGTCCAAAGGAAGGGGGTAGTCTTTCCACTAGAGGAAGGCTCCCGCCTGCCCCCCCAATATTGCCAAGTTCATACTTTTCTATTCTCCTTTTCGTTTGCATGCGGCCTCCTCCAGAACCTGAACCCTGAACCGGAAACCCTGAACCACGTGGGACGTGGAAAGAGGTTCCCACACTTAGTGTACATTCCGGGCCCAGGGGTTCCACCTGCTGGGACAGGAGGAGGCGCTCCTTGCTGACTGTACCTAGAACGTGTTCAGAAGGATGGCCTCACCCATGCAGAGCAGCCTCCGAGCTGGCGCCTCTCATTCCCTGCTCAAGACTACCCCTCCCTCTCTCCGGGGGCCCCCACTTCTGAGGAACACAGCACGTGGCAGAACTCGTGGCTTCGAGGCCCATGAGTCCCTGCCAACCTTCCTCTGCCGCTCTCAGCAAACTGCTTGGTGCAAAGTCACCTTACCTACACCCCGTGGGCAGCTCGAGCCCCCCTCGCCTGGCTGAGGCCTGTGGGCAGGACAGAGGAACGCATAACCCGGGAGGGCATCTGTCCAGGGAACGCCTTGGGTGCAATGGCACTACCCACCTGAGCACATGGGAGCCACCCATGGGTGCTGCGTTCCCAGAAATGAAAATGACCTTGCCATTCCAATGCCAGGCCGGTCCTGTCCTTCCAAATGTCTGACCCTGCTGAAACTGGTGTGGCTCAGTGGATAGAGTGTCGGACTGCGGACTGAAGGGTCCCAGGTTCGATTCCGGTCAAGAGCATGGACCTTGGTTGTGGGCACATCCCCAGTAGGGGGTGTGCAGGAGGCAGCTGATTGATGTTTCTCTCTCATCGAGGTTTCTAATTCTCTATCCCTCTCCCTTCCTCTCTGTAAAAAATCAATAAAATAATGTGTGACCAGCCCTTCCAGAGACTTCTATGACAGAACAGGATCTGTGGTCCTCAGGAGACCGCCTGGCTGAAGTAGACTCCAATCCCCATTCATGGTTTCCCCGCATTGCTATTAGCACTAGGATATAATAACGTGGTATCTATGTATGATAGTTTACTTACTGTATATATGTAATATGTATTATTTATATCTATGCTCCTGTCTCCCCACTCAAATAAATGCTCCCTAATTACAGGAAAAGCACCTCACCCAAAAGAAATAAAATTGCTAAGTGCCGCGCACTGAGAAGTGATCATTAACTCCCAGTAGATATGATAATAATTCTTCAGAATGATAAAGTAGGCGCTTCCCTAACTTGTGATTTTCAGAGGGCTGTTTCTGAGAAGTGGCTGTGATTAGCCTGAAAGTGGGGTGATGAGGACCCCTCTCTGGGTGGGTCAGCTCCGAGAGATAATTCAGGCGAGCTCTTTCTTTGCCTAGAATGGCAATTGAAGGATTCCAAAGAGTAAAATTAGGTCAGGATAGTTCAGGAGGCTAAACAAACCTGACTTTTCTCGACACCCGAAGAGAGGGCTTTATTTTATTTTACCGTTCCTCAAGCACATGAAAACGTTTTATTTTTTTATATATATATTTTATTGACTTTTTACAGAGAGAAAGGGAGAGGGATAGAGAGTTAGAAACCTCGATGAGAGAGAGACATCGATCAGCTACCTCTTGCAAGCCCCCTACAGAGGATGTGCCTGCAACTAGGATACATGCCCCTGACTAGAATCAAACCTGGGACCTTTCAGTCCGCAGGCCGACACTTTATCCACTGAGCCAAACCTGTTTTGGCGAGTGAAAACGTTTTAAATGCAGCTTCAGAATAAAGGCATTTCTCACCTCCATAAACTCAAATGATGCGCTCCAAGGACCTGGGAATTTTAGGACTTTTCTATAATGTTCAGTTTCTTCGGGAACAACACTGATTGTTTGCTTGTGACAAAACTCACAGCACAAGCAAGTAACTCAATTTCCTCTGTGACTCGTCCCGGAGCCCTGGGAACAGTCTGAGGATTCTCCCTGGCCAGGTACTCAGTTGGCTGTACCGGAAGGTCACCAGTTCAATTCCCGGTCAGAGCACCTGACCAGGTGAGGGTCAAGGTTTGGGGCCTGGAGGGGGTGCATGCAGGAGTCCGCCAATCAATGTTTCTCCCATCAATATTTCTCTGTCTCGCTGTCTCCCTCCTCCTTCCTCTCTTTCTCCTTCTCCTTCTTCTTCTTCTTCTTTTTAAAATATATTTTATTGATTTTTACAGGGAAGAAGGGAGAGGGATAGAGAGTTAAGAAACATCGATGAGAGAGAAACATCCATCAGCTGCCTCCTGCACACCTCCTACCAGAGATGTGCCCGCAACCAAGGTACATGCCCTTGACCAGAATTGAACCTGGGACCCTTCGTCCGCAGGCCGACACTTTATCTACTGAGCCAAATCGGTTTGGGCTCCTTCCTCTCTTTCTAAAATCAATAAAAACATTTTTTTTAAACAAAGAAAAGAACTAAGTTGATAATTCATAATCATTTCTTTTGCACAGTATCTGAATCATACCTACTTTAAAAAATATGTATTTTATTGATTTTTTACAGAGAGGAAGGGAGAGGGATAGAGAGTTAGAAACATCAATGAGAGAGAGACATCAATCAGCTGCCTCCTGTATGCCCCCTACTGGGGATGTGCCCACAACCAAGATACATGCCCTCGACAGGAATTGAACCTGGGACCTTTCAGTCTGCAGGCCGACGCTCTATCCACTGAGCAAAAGCAGTTTCGGCTCATACCCACTTTTGATGATCTTATACAAAACACACAGAAATTGCTCACAATAAAATAAAAATCCCCCTTAATTCCACACTCTGCATATTATTAACTTTCGAGGGCATCCCTTAGAACTCTGTTTCTACTCATCTTTATTCATCAAGCTTTAACTTGTTTGTGTATGAACCTGGGTCGAGCTGTGCACACTGTATAACCTGTTTTGTGATTTATCAAAATAATGTTTTCTCAGGACATCACTTATTTTCCTCTAATAACATTTTCATTACTGCGCAATATGCCAGGACGCCACTGTACCAGGATTTTATGTAGCCGCTAGTTCCTGAAAACTCCAGACCCTCCGCAGGTAAAGGGATACGGAAAATTCCACGCAGGACGACGATGTGAATTTAGAGATGCGGTTCCATCACTCCAAAGACCAGTTATTATGGACAACTCAAATATGGGGTGGGGTGGGGAGGGATCTGATCAGGAAACCAAACTGAGTCCTTTCCTTGTGACCAGCACTCTATTTCTGGAAAATGTGCATTTCAGAGCACCGGGAGGAGCAGAAAGTCTGAAAGGGGAATTCACAGCGCTCCGAGGTGAGAACAAGAATGTGGGGGTGAGGCACCCACGGAAAGGGCTGCAGGCCTGAGCTCTGGGGAATGAAGGGCCGTCCCCCAGAATGACCCTCGTCAGGTTCGGGACTGGGCTGTTCCCTAGAACGACCCTCCTCAGGTTGGGGACATGCCTAGTGTTACTGCTTATAACTGTTAAATCCCATCCCCTTCCTTCTTCCTCCAAAGCTTTTCTGTCCTCCTTTTCCAGATGGACATTCTTAGTTTGAAAAGACTTCATTGTTTTTTATCATGTGGTACACTTCCCTTTTTTAATCTTGATTGTTGAAGGTATTACCTATGACCTCTTCTAGCCCCGCCCCCCTGCCCCAGGCCTGTGTACACGCTTTAGGCATTTACATTGTTTAGCTGATCTCTCCCCACCCCACCCCTCCTCCTCCACCTTCCCTCTGAGATTCAACAGTCTGTTCCAACTGTATCACTTCTCAAATGTGTTTATAACCATTTGCTGTTAACACAACTCTTGATTCTATGTATTTACCCGTATTTTCTGGCGTATAAGACGACCCCCAACTTTCCCAGTTAAAATAGAGAGTTTGGGATATATCTGCCCTATAAGATGACACCTGGCATATAAGACGACCCCCGACTTTTGAGAAGATTTTCCTGGGTTAAAAAGTCGTCTTATACGCTGGAAAAGACGGTAGTGTTAGCATAAGTGTACATACAGGAACCTGATACACATCTGAGTACAGTGGCACCTTGAGATACGAGTGCCCTAACATACGAGTTTTTTTGAGATACGAGCCATCGAGCGAGCAATTTTTGCTTTGAAATACGAGCAACAGTTGAGATAGGAGTCATCGCGCGGATCGGCCGGCTGCACACGACCCACCAGTTTACTGTGACTCAAGCGTCTCATCGTTTCCCACGCCTCAAGGTTACAGAACGAATTAAACTCGTATCTCGAGGTACCACTGTACTAAAAGCAGCAACATGCAATGAAGAGCATTCGAAGCTTCCCGTCTCTGAACACCCAAATCAGTTGTGTCGCGTGCTGTTATTTCGTTGACATGTAATACATATAATCACTTGCTTTTCACCTCAGCACGCAAAATGGGCTAACCCTGTGGCCGCCCAGAATTCTGTTGTTGGGTGCGTGCTTAGCGTTGAGTCCCACAACTAGTTACAATTACTTCCCAGGAGGCCCAGTCTGCTAATTTGGGGCTGACATTTGTTTTTATTACTGCGGTGTAGAAGAGCCCCTTCCCAGGCCACAATTCGAACCTGGGAGAGTCGCCCGCATGATGCTGTTGTTGTTGACGCTACTGCAGACGCCCCCCATCAACCACTCCCCCCTCTTAGCCTCCTTCCACCCAGCCCTGGCCCCTCCCCATGCCTGTCTGCATCCATGGGCTCTGCAGGCATGCACGTAAGTTCTTTCATTGATCTCTTGCGGTCCTCCCCATCTGCCTCTCCTCTGAGACATGCCCGTCTCCTCGAGGTACCCATGTCCCCGACCCAAGGATCTCTCACCCTGTGCAACAGCACGGAGGGACCCAGAGCCTCTTAGGCCAAGAGAAATAAGCCATCAGAGAAAGACAAGTATCACCTGGTCGCACTCATATGTGGAATCTAAAGAACAACAACCAAATTCTCCTAATGTCAACCAGTGTCATGAAAGCTATCTTCTCCATCAGAAAAAAATAAAATAAAAAATTAGCGCTCACATCTGCCCAGGCCAACAGCTGTCTGAGGCGGGCGCCCCCACACCCAAGGAGGCACTAGCACCGCTCAGGAGTGTCACCGTGGACGAGCGTGCGGAGGGAGGGCCGGCCTCCTGTCTGCCTGCGCGGCCGGGCCAGGGAGCCAAACAGGAAACTCCGGGAAAAGAGGCTCTTTCACGAGCTGCCCGGGCTCTGGACACCCAGCGCCTGCACCTCTGAATCCCGTGTTTGTCCAAATGCTAATTCACCGTCGCTCCGGGGAAAATACCCACATCATGCAAATGAGCCGTCCGTCCCATGGATCTCAGAAAGGAGCAGCGAGTTTCCTTGTCGGGGCCGATCTGGCCAGAGGAGCAGAAGAAAAGGGACCCTTATTCCCGATGCTGCCTCCTCTCTAAGGATGCCTTGCTCAGAGGCAAAAGCAGTCAGTCCACCCTCAAGCGTGAAAAAATAAATAAAATAAAGCAGGGAGTAAAAAAAGCAAAACGTTGGGTTACCAATTTCCAGAAAACTTCTTCAATTATTTTTTTGGTTTCGTTGGGAGGTTTGGAGCGGGAGGGGGGTGCATTTTTGAGGGCACGGCCTGCTTTTCATTTGCCCCCTCCTGCAGGGACTCCAGCACGGAAAGAAAGCAGAGGACTATTTCACAGGAGCGGGCGGAGGCAGGGAGTGGCGTTCGCGGTCAAAGTGGGCTGGGAGCTCGCCTGTCGGAGTTCTATTTCTGGCCTAATCCCTGGGAAGCCCCGTGGCTCCCAGATAGATGCTCCAACGGCCATATAAGGGTTGGCCCAGCTGAGAAGCGGGGGCTGTGAAGGCTGTATGCTTCCAAGAAGAGGTATGCTATAGAGCAGTGGTTCTCAACCTGTGGGTCGCGACCCCTTTGGGGGTTGAAAGACCCTTTCACAAGGGTCGCCTAAGACTATTGGAAAATACCTATTTCCCATGGTCTAAGGAACCAACACACTGCCCCTTGGTGTAGCAAAGTGTAGCCATGTAGTTTACTGTTGTCATAGGAAGACTGTTACCCATGCTACACCACGATTCAAGACAAAATTCACTTATTTGTAATTAGAAATAAATATTTCACAATATATAATGACATATTGTTTTGTGATGAATCACTATGCTTTAATTATGTTCAATTTGTAACAATGAAAATACATCCTGCCTATCAGATATTTACATTACAGTTCATAACAGTAGCAAAATGACAGTGATGAAGTAGCCACGGAAATAATTTTATGGTTGGGGGTCACCGCCACATGAGGAGCTGTCTTACAGGGTCGCGGCCCTAGGAAGGTTGAGAACCATTGCTATAGACACTCCCATTCAGGCCTGTATTTGAAATCTGTCACCTGCCCCATCTCTTGGGATAGAAACCTGTTTATTCCAGGTGTGGCCTCATAAAGTTCTCTCCTACCCCTGGGGGCTAGGGTCCCCCGATATTGAAATTGTGCCCGCCCCTCCATGCCCAGCCTGTCCGAGCATCTCCCGGGGTCCCAGGCACTGAAGTCCGTTAGGTTGGAGGGATCAGAATCCGCTCTGGCTGGCGTAGGCCGCAGAGAAGAAGACCTGAGCATGTTCATCAGCCTCTCTCTGAGCCCAGGAGAAAATGGCCAGCCAGGCTTCCGGGATCAGAGTAGCATGCAGGGTTCCATGGAGGAAATGGCAGCAGTGTGGCTCTGCCCCCATGATTATCTGCAGCCTTTCTTTTCTATTTTTTTTAAATTTATTTTATTGATATTTCACAGAGAGGAAGGGAGAGGAATAGAGAGTTAGAAACATCGATGAGAGAGAGACATCGATCAGCCACCTCCTGCACGCCCCTACTGGGGACGTGCCCACAACCAAGATACATGCCCTTGACCGGAATCGAACCCCGGACCTTTCAGTCTGCAGGCCAACGCTCTATCCCCTGAGCCACACCGGTTTTGGCTCCCTGCGGCCCTTCCTCTCAGCCCTGTCTGTATGCCCAACGCCCCAAGGGACACCTGGATGGGCACAGGAACACGAAGTGTCCACTCTAGAATCAGTCCTCTGTGGCCCCGAATGGAGATTGGTCTTATGGCTCTTATTTAGCAGAATGACCTCTAGCAGCCATGCACGTATTTATGTATGTATGTATGTATGTATGTATGTATGTTTGTATGTATGGAAACAAAGACAATATTTCAGAAGCCATTGGTGGGCAGATAAAACTATGTTTAGGACTCAGTGAAGTCCTGGCTCTTATGGATTATATTCTTGTTTCCTTGTCTGTCAGATGGATGTACTGTACCTATTCACAGGTGTGGCGAGGCTAACGGAAGTCACGTGTTTACAATCTTCCAAGAGCCAAGGCTTCCTGATCAGGATGTCCGACCTTCGTCGCTAACGTTCAACCTGTAATTTACTTTGAAGTCTGACCCCTTTATAACGGGCTGCCTATTTCTCGTCAGGGGCCTGGAATGGCCACCTGTCACTCACTCGCCTGCCAATTCCCTCACTAACTCTGTCTCATTCCAAAAATCAGCTGACGGACCTCAGTGGAAAGCTTTTCGTTTTTGAAAATGAGCAGATCTATCCCACGTTTACTGAAAGCATTCATTGCTCAGTGAACATTGATATCCCAAGTTTACTCAGCCTACGCCTCTGTGAAATTCTCTCGTTAGATCTTTAATTGCAAAGGACATAGACATCTAGTGTTTTTTAAATTATATTTGACACAAATATCAACGTTCTTTAAAATGAACCTGAGAAAAGGACATGCATCATGTTAGAGAATCATTCGAATGTAAGTGATATTGTGCCTTGTGAATATTCAAGAAAGCAGTGCACTGGACATGAGAAACAACGACGAGGAAAAGCCTGTGGACCGGAGTCCTTTGTAAGTTAAAAATGGCTCGTGAGAGGGCAACAAGCTAATAATTAAGGTACATTATTGGGGACATCTTCCAGCTCCATCTCTCCACCTCTTACCCTGACTTTGTGTACTTTCTGAAGTTTCAGTTTTTTAAATCCTCACAAGGATATGTTTACTGATGTTAGAGAGGAAGGGGAAGAAGGAGGGAGGGAGGGAACATCAGTCGGTTGCCTCCTGTACCAGATCTGACCAGGAATCAAACCTGAAACCTAGGTATGTGCCCTTACCGGGAACCAAACCCACAACCTTTCGGTATACAGGACAACGCTCCAACCAACTGAGTCACCAGGATGGAGCTGTGAATTGTTTTTTAAGTGATACCGGTGGCCGAGACTGGTTTGGCTCAATGGAGAGAGCGTCGGCTTGCGGACTGAAAGGTCCCAGGTTCGATTCCGGTCAGGGGCATATATCCTGGTTGCGGGCACATCTCCACTGTGGGGCGTGCAGGAGGCGGCTGATTGATGTCTCTCTCTCATCGATGTTTCTGACTTTCTATCTCTCTCCCTTCCTCTCTGTAAAAAAATCAATAAAATATATATTTTTTAAAAAAGTGATACCAATGATCTCCATCAGAACGTCTGATACACCCTCATTCTACTCTCTGAGTATAATTTATTTCATCAGAAAAGTGCATGTATATTTCTAAAGGGGTCTACCTTTTTAAAAGTGCAAAATGGGCTTACATAAAGAAGAAGAAGGAGAATGGAGGAGGAGAGAGAGGGAGAGGAGGAAGGAAGGAAGGAAGGAAGGAAGGAAGGAAGGAAGGAAGGAAGGAAGGAAGGAAGGAGAAGGATGGATAGTTTGAGAGCCATTAGAGTGATGATTTCAACAGGTACAATGGTACCTCGAGATATGAGTGCCCTAACATACGAGATTTTTGAGATACAAGCGATTTTTGCTTTGAAATATGAGCAACATTTGAGTTAGGAGTAATCTCATAAATCGGCCGGCTGCACACGACCCACCAGTTTACCGCGACTCGAGCGTCTCATAGTTTCCCACGCCTCAAGGTTACGGAACGAATTAAACTCGTATCTCGAGGTACCACTGTAATTTGTTCTGCTTCTCTTGACTTTTGCAAGGCGAGTGATCTAAAGGTTATGCAGCGCCATGTTTGAATGTATATCGCAGAGAACAAAACTCTCCCAGAGCCATCCCTGCACAACGAACCATCCCACATGCAGGGCATCAAACAACAGCCGAGTAGGCATGCTCACAGCGCGGTGCCCCAGAGATTCCGGCCGGGCGTGGCTTGGAGGTCTAGCGTCCAGGACGAGAAGATGAAACTGAATGAGCTAGACTGGCTTGGGACTGGACTCATCTGGACGGATTTTCACTTATTTATCTCGTGCCAGGGCCGGGGTGACTCACGTTTGGGTTTAGCTGGAAGGTCGTTAAGTGGCCTTTCTGTGTAACAGGGCCTTTGTTGGGGAGTGAGGTTTCTGTGGCGACTGAAGGCTGCAGGAAGGCGTGCGCCAGGTCACAGGACGCCAGCCTGGGTCACATACCCCAACGGCACCATATTCTATTGCTTGGAGGAGTCACCACACACCTCCATTCAGAGAGGAGATACAGGCCTGGCCAGGTAGCCCAGTGATTGGAGGGTCGTCCTATACACCAAAAAGGTGCAGGTTCTGTCCCTAGTTGGGGTGCATGTTAGAGGCAACCCATTGATGTTTCTCTCCCTCTCACTCTCCCTCTCTTCCTTTCTCTAGAGCAGTGGTTCTCAACTGTTCTAGTGCTGCGACCCTTTAATGCAGTTCCTCGTGTTGTGGTGAATCGTCATGTAAATATCTGTGTTTTCTGATGGTCTTAGGCGACCCTGCTAGTGGTTCTCAGCCTGTGGGTCACCGCTGTAGAGCCTAAGACCCTCAGAAAACAGGTCACGACCCACAGGCTGAGACCCGCTGCTCTAGAGGCAATAAAAACAGACGCTGGCGCAGGATAAAAGAGGAAGAGGCCACACACACCTGCCTCGTGATGGAATGAGCTCCCGACATGTGTGCCCGCCTATAAAAGCTGCCCCAGACATGAACCTGACACGGAAAGGCCACGCTTTATGGGACTTTGGAGGTGCGGAGCGGAACATCTCGGAACACTTGATGAATTCCGAGTTGGATTTACTCGGTGACTCAGTCCCACCCGCTCTGAATTCCAGGTTCATGTCCATTGGCAGTGCCAATGCTTTCTTTTTCTTTTTATGAGCAAACTGAACCAACAGCCACAGATAGAAAGCAGACAGACAGCGCTAGCGGGCAGGGGCGGGGGCATTGGAGGTGGTGGTGGAGAGACTGAGCAAAGAAAAAAAAGAGAGAGGGAGAGAGAGAGATAGAGAAAGAGAGAGAGAAGAGAGAGAGAGAGAGAGAGAGAGAGAGCACTCAGGGACCCAGAACACAGACAGGGTGATGATTGCAGGATGGGAGAAGGTGGTGGTGGGGTTTTAGGGGTGGGGTAGACGAGGGCAGGGGAAGAGGGGAGGAGCAGAAAGTGTATGGGGGGCGGGTAAATAAAATAAAAGGACGTGCCAGTGCTTTTGACATTCTCAATTACCCTCTTCTTGACAACACAGCAGCCGGTAGTCTTCAAAGCGCCTAGAAGCGAGCATTGTAGCCTACAGTAACAGTTTAAAGTGCAAAGTATTACATCACAACATCCACTCTCTCCGTTATCTGCCACAGCTGAGACCTGACTTAGGGACATCTCGTGCATTGAAGAGACCACGCGGTGACAGGTTCCTGAATGTGTCCGAGCACAGAGTTCCTCCCTTAATACAGAGCGCTGTCTCCAAGTCCCTGAATGACCGATCGGATGGTCAGTAGGCCTTGTCAGGAGTTTTGGGGTCGGGAAACGCTCCCCTTTGGAGCAGTGGACAGCACGCTGCCTGCGGGAAAAGGGGATCCCGCCTCTACCGCCGCCCGCAGACCGGGTGCCCGTGGCCGTGGGGTGGATCAGAGAGCGGGCGTTTGCCTGGGGAGTCTCTTCTCGGGCGGCACACGTAGGATGGACGGTCCCGGCTCCAGAGGGTGATCAGGAAGGGAGAGTTCAGAGCCATTCTGCGCGCTGGGGCCAGGGGAGCTGCCTGCTACCTCTGGGGGGCCAGGGGAGCTGC